>APFE030083659.1:0-15388 GCA_000404065.3 Pinus taeda
TTAAGCTATATTTAAGCTAAGTGGCAGGTACTAGTTACTATGTAGCTCTTGTTTAATAACAACAGATAAACAATTATAATTATAATTATTATCCAATTTTAAGGTCACAACCAAGCCACACACCAAATTGGTGTATGAGACCCCCTTGTTTGTGGGACAAGGTAACAATATTAGTTAATCACATTTCTTTATTTTTGGTGATGGCATCCAATAATACAATATTTTATTAGTTGTTTTATATTTGTGATAAAATCTTTGTCTTTGTTACTTTTTTGTTTAATTAAGCTATATTTAAGCTAAAAAGTGAAGCCAAACACCAAATTAGTGTATGAAACCCTCTAAAAAAACGTATATACTCTACCCCTCTGCTTTTGAACCTGTGACTTCTTAAAAAAAACACATACTTTTAACTATTAAACTAATATAACAATATTCAACCAATATAAAAATAAAAAATATACTTACATCATTATAACCATTTTGAATAGTCTCAATACGCCATCAATGTACTTTTCAAAATAATATACACTTACCTTCACCTAACTTTGCAATTTTCAATACACATCGCTATTGCCATTTTGACTTTGCTTCACATGGTTGAAGATCTCGAAAAATATTTACTCTTATCTAAGAATGTGAAACACCATGATTGTGATAAGTTTGTTTTATTTGTAACGTAAGGTTACTTAATCCCACCAACCCATAGGATATGAGAGTATGAAAATCTTTACCATGGCAATTTTCAAAGTAGGGGAGAATCTTGCAAGTGGGGTCATTAATGCCAAGGATATGTTAAGATTAAATGTTCTAAAATATTAAGTACTAATGACTTTTCTGCAAGCAGAAGAGAATCTTACAAGGTAGGTCATATGTGTCCAAACATTTACTCTTACATAAAAATGTGTAACACTATGAATGTGATGAGATTGTTTTGTTTAATGAGGAGCTCTATTTTTAATCCCATAAACCGATGGGATATGAGAATCTTTACCACTAGAATCTTTCAAGTAGAGGAGAATCTAAGACTAAGAGATCTAAAAATTTAAATAATGATTTTTTTTTGGCTGGGGAAGTAGAGAATCTTGCAAGATAAGATACCATCTTAGCTTTTACAAGTTTTATAGTCTTGAAAAATTAAATAATAATTTTTTAATAAGAAATGTAATAATTATTATATAAAATATTTTAAATGGATATTAATTTATATTATTTTTTAATGTGTAATATATAATTGTGGTAATTATAATTTAAGATGGTGAGTTCCAAGAGATAGTTTGGTTGGTCGTGTTCATGTTGTTAAGTATTTCGCTTAACCAGAGGTCATGGGGTCAAATTTCCTCGACGCCCTTGGGGTTAGGCATTGCTAATTTAGCTGACGGGTAGATCCCTTCGGGTTGATCTACCTAGATTTTCCCGTGGATGTAGTGGTCACTTAGTGTCCGTGAACCACCCTTAAACAAAAAATTTAAGATGGTGATGTCTATACCATGTAATTTAATGATAGTATTTTTAAATATACCAATTAATAAAAGAGACATAAATTTGTCATTAACTTGTACTACGACTGTGAATAGTTCTATGTATTAAATTAATGTTTAGTGTATATTATTTTTTCTATTATTGTTGTCCAAAATATAAAATGAAAATGACACATTACCAATTATTGACTTAATACATGGTACATATGACTTGTAAATTAACCAATATATCAATTATACAAATTATTCATGAATTTTCCATAATTCATAAAATATCTCTTCCCTTTCATGTAATATTTAATATATATTAATGGTTGTTTTAGTTAAGATATTAATCTCTCTCACAGACACATATTAACATAAATGAAATATATTTTAAATATGCAATATAAAATTACTAAATTAGAAAGTAAATTAATAAATAAAATAATTATGTTTTTAAATTAATTAATTGTATTTAAAGTTATAATTTTGATGATGATGATGATTAACGTCCACTAAGACTAATATGGTCTATCAGACCCTAAAAAAAGATATTAGTTGAGATTCTTTAATATTTCATTTCTATGATCGAAAAGAAGGGGGAGAAGTGTTTCTAGATCATCATTTCCACTAGCTTAACAAGCATGAAGGTTGGTAGTGTGACAAATATTTTGAAAATTAGAATAGATGTGAGTAAGAGCTAGGCAATCTTAGAGAAAGTGCTTTTCATCTTCAACCCTCTTAGTATCACAAAGGTGATAGACTATTTCATCCCAATGTGTTTTGGGAATTGCCCAATGCCTTATTTCACTTTGAAGCTCATAAGAATTAGTTCTTATCTTGGCAGTTTTCATTTTCTTCTTAGCATTGCTCAAGTTAGAAAGTTAATTTTGGTTATCAAGATTGGGGTTGATCACCTCCTCATAATACCTTAGCTTCATTTTTTCCTCTAACTCCTTATCATCCCACAACTTATCCTTAAAATTAGAAGTAATATTTTTTATTTTATTTTATTTTATCCTTATTCTCTAAGATGATCTCCTTCTTTACCCCCTAATGGTCCAGACAAGACTGGGCATCCTGATGCTAGCCTTGCTTGAGCTAGAGGTGGGTGTTTTAGCTAAAGTTAGAAGAAATTTTGGGGAACCTCTTGGCTTCCACGTTGTATAACTTCTTCTTATACAAGAGATACCCAATTATAACCATACTTTCATTGGGGAAAAGATTAGCTTCAATCAAGAATATAGAGTGGTGACTATTTCTTTCAATGTTAAGGTCGTAGGTTATAAATTTCTTTTGGATAAGCCTAATATTCCTCCACGATCCTATAGATATACTGCAACCTCAAACCTCACATCCATATAAAATAACAACGATGAGAGTCTCAAAGAGGATTTTTTTTTTTACTCCTTACTCAAAGATTTGTTGAATTGCATTTGTTTTCAAATCCATAATAAGCTTTCAAACTCCCAATTATCCTTTTCTCAATGTTATAATTCCAGTTGATTTGAAGATGAATGTCGATTCCCTGATACTTATACGAAGAAACTTTCTCCAATTAGTTATAATCATAAATGAAATTATCATAGTTGATATTTTTGGATTTAATTATCATGACTTTAGTCTTGTTGGTATTAACAGTCATACCCATTTTGAAGCAATAATCTTGGAGGATTTTATGCTTCTTGTTGAGATCGTCATGGCTCCTATGTAGAAGAGTAATATCATTAGCATAAACAAGAAGAGTAGTGACCATATTAGTGATTTTGGGGTCATCACATCCTACAGCTTCCATGTTAAAATATGACAACAAAACGTAATTGTGGGTAAAATTTGTAAATTGCTGTCAATTAGTTTTGTAACAGGATTCATAACGAGAAGGAGTTATGTAACGAATTGCCCATATGAATTGGGGTGCCTCAAGAGGCTTGTATCATGGAGAATCATCTTTGATTAATAATTATTTCCAATCCCTTTCCCCGTGGAGGTTTCCTTGACACATTGTCAAGGTTTTACCACGTAAATTCATTGTGTTTACTGGTGTATGTTTGTTCCAGTTTCCTATTCATTTTCTCTATATTTCTTTATTGTCTAATAAGCTATTCAGACCAACAATGGTTGTGGGAAGTCGCTTGTGGAAAAAGATTGTGGAGATTCGAAAGTTGCGAGAAGAAAGCATTCGATCAGTAGAAAGGCTAGAAAGTCCTCTAAAGTCTAGGTATTTATTTATTCTTTTAGCAGAATTTTGAATTCCATTGAGCACTAGTAAATTTGTGGAAAGATAAGGGGAATAGGGTTTGAAGTTTTTGAATTTTTTTCCTTTATATTTGAGGCAATCTCAAGAAATATAATTCTAAGAAACTGTGGAGTAAGCTTAAAAGAAATCATGGAAATTAAAAGTTAAAAAAAAAAGAGGACAACATAATCAGATTTTGTGTAGGAAATCTAAATCAGAAAGAAACCCTAGTTGAAAGTAGATTGTGGAGAAAATAAAATTGAGAAAGAAACCCTAGTAGAAAGCAGAAGATAAACCTTAGAAGCAAAATTTTATTAACATTATAGAAAGAAATGGAAAAAATAAAGAATGCAAAGTTCGGGGTGGAGAAATTCACAGACAAGAAGAACTTTGCTTTATGGAAATAGAAAGTTAGGGATTTCTTGTACAACAAGGGTTTCATAAAGCATTCGACGGAATGGAGAAATAACCTACTAGCATGATATATGCGAATTGGGAGGACTTGGATGCCCAAGCTCTTAGTACCATTAGATTTTTCCTAGCGGATGAAGTTCTCTTCCACATCATTGAAGAGAGTACAACTATAGGTTTGTGGGAAAATTTGGAAAAAATGTATATAAAAAAATCGTTAAGCAACATAATTTATTTAAAAAGACAATTGTACAGTCTTTAGATGAAGGAGGGTACAAAATTCGTCAAACATTTAAATGTTTTTAATACACTTATTTAACAATTATCAGATATGGAGGTTAAAATACAGGAAGAAAACAAAGTTATAGCATTGTTGCATTCTCTACCTGAGTCATGAGACCACTTCATACTTCAATCAGTTTGATCGTTGTTGATTCTTTGAAATTTGAATCAGTTGTGGGAGCTCTATTATCTGAAGAGTATAGAGGAAATCCAATATTGAAACATGTACACCAGAAGCCATGATAGCCAGAGGTTAGTTAAAGGAAAGAGGGGAGAAAGTAAAGGGTTCTTCCATATCAAAATCAAAGGAAAGAAGTGTAAAGCCAAATGCTAGCACTGCAACAAAATTAGACACCTCAAGAAAGACTATTGGAAATAGAAAGAGTCTAAGAACCCAAAGAAGGAAGCAAATCAAGTTGATTCATGTATGATTGATGAAGTTTTTTCTGCTGAAGAATTATGTATGGTAGATGAAACTTTACCTCTATTTAATGTCTCTCAGAATGTTGAAAATTGGTTGTTAGACTCTGATGCTTCTCATCACATGAGTCCACACAGAAATTTGTTTACTTCATATGAATTTTTAAATGGTAGTTCTGTGTTTATAGGTAATAATGTATCATGTCAGACTATTGGGATGGGAAATATGAAAATTAAAATGTATGGTAATATAGTTAGAAAATTAACTTTTGTTATACATGTACCTGAATTAAGAAAAATTTTGATTTCTTTGGGAGTGTTAGACTCAAATGGTTACAAGTTTACATGTCTGAATGGAGTGCAGAAAGTCTCAAAAGGCACCCTCTTGGTTGTTATGAAGGCAGAAAAGGTCAAAAATCTTTACAAACTCAAAGGAAGTACTCAATTCAGTGAGGCAACGATTGTGTCAGAGAAAGAAGAAGAAGGTACTCGCCAATGGCATGAACGATCGGGTCACATGAGCAAGAAAGGTCTTTAGGTACTAATGAACAACAAATTGCTTCCTGATTTGAAATCCTTGAACTTGGATTTTTGTAAAAATTGTGTGTATAGAAAACAATGTAAACAAAGGTTTAAAACTGGAAGTCATAATAGTAAAGAGATTTTGGACTATATTCACTCTGATCTGTGGGGACCATCTCCTATTGTATCTTATGGAGGTTCTTTATATTTCTTAACATTTATTGATAATTTCTCCCAGAAAGTTTGGGCCTTTATGTTGAAAAAGAAAGTCGTTGTATTTAATGTTTTTAAATAATTTAAAGCAGTGGTGGAAAATAAAATAGGCAAATCAATCAAATGTTTAAGAACTTGCAATGATGGTGAATTTAGTTCTCTAGAATTTGAGCAATATTGTAAGGATGAAGGGATTGTTAGACATAAAAGTACTGTTTATACTACTCAACAAAATAGTGTTGTTGAATGTATGAATCAAACTCTTATGGAAAGAGCCGGAAGCATGATCAGCAATGCTAACCTGCAAAAGGAGTTTTGGGCAGAAGAAGTATCCACTGCTTGTTATTTAGCTAACAGATCACCTTCAGTTGCAATTAATTGTAAAATTCCTGAAGAAGTTTGGTCTGGTCAGTCTTGTGATTATTCACATTTAAGGATTTTTTATTGTGATGGCTGTTGTAGCTTATATTGTGTTTTTAGCTTTATTTATCAGTGAAATCACTGCAGGGGTTCAACCTCAATGAAGCTCCCTTATATTCTTTACCCCCGCAAAGTCTAAAAGAAATGAAGTATTTCATTTATTATATATTGAAATAAAAAAGAACAAGTGTAAAAGAATTGGCCCCGGGTTGCTATGCGACAAAAAAAAAATCACAATATAAATAGCTATATGGAGCAAATCTCGTTATATATATGTGTGTGTGTGTGTGTGTGTTAAGAATGCGATCAAATCGCAATCGCAAAATGCAGTGAGCAGTTAATAAAGTGATGAACAAGGCAGACCCGAGACATATATATATATATATATTATTATAATATATAATATATATATATATATATATATATATATATATATATATATATATATATATATATAATGTTGTAAAAGTTCCGGCGGGTCTATTGTATAGTTAAAGCCTCTCATAAACATGCATATGGGTCTGCAAAATCGCATTTGCAATGACGGACCAAAAAGATATATATATTGTGCTTATAATGCCGACGGTCTATAAAATAACACAGAGCGCTATTTTATATGTATGTGATCCTGTCGATTGCGATCTGCGATAAGGTTCGGACCCATATATATATATATATATATATATATATATATATTATATATATATATATATAGATGTATATATATATATATAATATATATATATATAGATATAGATATATATATACATACATACATACATACATACATACATACATACATACATATTAATATATTATATATATATATATATATATGTATATATTATATATATATTATATATAGATATATATATATATATGTATGTATGTATGTATGTATGTATGTATATATATATATATATATAAGATATATATATATATTATATATATAATGTGTTTAATACTCCGGCACGTCCGTCATATCGCAAGTTGTAAAGGATTGGGTTAATACACCACTGAAAAAGGGTCGATTGCGATTTGTGAAGGGAATTTAATGTAACGATGAACGAGTGGATCCAATGGATTTATTAAACAGAGTTAATTATTTTTAGTTCCACTTTTGTGTGCCTTGCATTAATTTTGTTGTGTAAAGGGGAAAAATTAGTATTAGAGCCGAATCCGAAAAGGAAGGAAATTGGTGTTGTTTCCTTTGTATTTTGGCCAATCAAAACGCCTGATACATACGTAAGCCCATATTTACGCATGGCTAACACAGTTTATCATGGCTAATATGGATTAAACATTATTAAGGCATATACAGAAGAAATCAAGAGCCGATTAACAGAGCCGAAAAGCCATTAGTCATTTTCATTTTCTATGTTCAGTTATTTTATGTTATTTTATGTTCTTTGAGATGTTTTTACCCTCTATGTAATATTTTGTAATAATTATTACTTCAAATAGTTATAGAAACAATTTTAGTAGTTTGACAATTTCAAAGATCAGCAACTGTTTCACGAATGTATTAAAGGAGGAAAAATTACAGAGAGGGGGTTTGAATTTTGGAGAACCTGGAGACTAAGCTACTGTTTTTCTGAGATAGTTGTTAATTAATGAAAGAATCAGAAGTTTCCATGAATGGTTGGGTATAATTTTGTAACTTCTCTGTCATGTGTCATCTTATGTTCTCTTCTTTCAAGTATATTAATGAAGCTACAGGTCTTTATTTGCTTATGTAGATAAAGTTAAAATTCCTTGAAAGTGCACTCCTATACTTGAAGTTTTCACCTTCCTTTCTAAGTTATAGATAATAGTTTTTGTGTAAGGCAACATATTATGTTTAACTTCTCCAAGGGTTGTAGATAATAGTTTTTGTGTCAAGTAGCATATTGTCTATGATTTAGTTCTCATTTTCATAATTATTCTAAGTGACGGATAATAGGTTCTGTGTTAAGCAACATATTATCTTTGACTTCTCCTTCAAGCTTTCTTCATTCATCATTTATATCTAGCAACAAATGGCATTCTGATATTTTCCAGTCACACATGTATTAAGGGTTAAAGACCAAGTTTTCCAGGTCCTTCATTTGAGAACATAGCATATAATTAAGTGACAAATAAGTGACAGTAATTATAAACATTAATTTCTTAAACACAACTTCTCTACAACCAGGAAATTGGTTTCTTAATGTACAACATTAATTGGCGTCGTTGCTGGGAAGAGAAGACAATAACACTTTTCCCTAGTGTTTTCAATATTTTCCTCTGGTTGTTCAGTGAGGAGGAAATACTTGGCTGTTTTGAATCAAAGCAATAACTTTGGCTTCAAGAAGGCCCCATAAAAGATCAGACACTTCATAATAGAAGGTTCAATATCTTTCATATCCTGAAAGGCTAGTTTCTAGGAGGGTTGGAAATTATAGGATCCTAATTACACCCATTCCTATATTGTTTGCATCAGGGAGTAACTTATCCGAACATTCATTTGATAAAGAGTCATATTTTTCATCATCTTCATTCCAGGAACCTAACTATCAAGATCAATCTTTAGAGTCCATTACTTTTTGTTTACATGCTATAATTATTCAACCTGAACCAATATCCACATTCCCACCTCTACACATTCCATTTACTTCTAAGTCAGGTTCTGCATTTGTTGGTAATCAAGGTTCAATAAACATGGCAGTACCTGCATTCTTGATGAATAGGTATGCACCTCTTCAATTGCCACAATTGTTGAATCAAATGCCACAACCATTAAATCAAATGCCAAAGGAATACCTCAAGATTCTTCCTCATTTTACGGGGGAAGATGAACAAACTGTAGAGAATCATGTGTTGGTATTTTTTAATTTTGCAGAAAGCAAAAATTTTGAACATGTAGATGTTGTTCTAAGACTTTTTGTTCGATCCTTGGATGGAGAAGCAAGGAAATGGTTTAAATGACTTCCCAATAATTCTATTCCTTCTTGGGAAGAGATGGAACATTTATTCATTCAGAAATGGGGGCTAAAAAGACCATGGGTATTCATTAATAGAGTTTACTTCCATAAAGAAGAAGTTTGATGAAACTGTGGCCGAATTTGTCAAAATATTTAACAAATTGTACAATAGTCTTCCAGCAGAGATTAAGCCTCCTCCTACTAGTGCGAGAATAACTTTTGTAGGGGATTTTGAATCAAATTTTGGATTCAAATTAAGGGAAAGAAGATCTCCAACACTTGATCAAATCCAAACATATGCATTAGAGATAGAAGCAAATCTGGTGGCTGCAAGAAAATCACCGGAGGCACAGCCTATCCAAGACAAGGGAAAGGCAAAGATGGAATCCTTTCAAAGTCAAGAATTGGAGGATATGCGTTATGTAATTAAAATTTTGTCAGATAAGCTAAATAAATTGGAGTTAGAAAATAAGAATTTTCAAAAGCAAATACAGTATAATAAGAACTTTAATCCCCAATATAGAAGACAACCTTTGCAAATCTATAGAAGGAAAGAAAAGATCAAAATCACATTCAAGCACCGTTATATATAGAAGCAGATCTTGGTGAAGAACAAGAGCAACTTGAAGATCAAATTTCTACATTATATGCAATATATGAAGATGAACTTGGTATAAATATGAAACATATGCCATTCATGAAGAAGAGTATGAATATGATGAAACATATGCCATTCATGATGAAAATAAAATTAATGAATATTGGAAGCAATTCTCTGATTTTATGCAGGCTGAACTACATAAGAAATATGACTTGAGATCGAGGAAAAGATCAAGAAATCAAGAAAATAAAAGTGAGCAGCAAGTTTCAACTTCCTCACCAAAGGTGACTCCAAAAGAATCTTAGCCTGCAAAACAAGTGAATAAAGGAAAGCAGCAATAGAATGCAAATGGCAAGACACAGATACTTCAAGGTGAGTCTTCTCAAGATCAAGTTGAAAAAATTCCTTTGGAGAAACTTGTTTCAATTCCTCAAGTAATTCTAGTCATGAAAAAAGGTGAAGAGGAGAACAAAAGGACTGCTAAATAGGGTCACTTGTTTAGTCTTACTAAGGAGTTGGAAAAAGTAAGAATTCAGGTTCCTCTTACAGAATTGACAAGAATACCTATTTATCAAAAGGATATTGTTGAGTTTGTTAATTTGAAAGAAAATGAGATTATAAACGACACTGTAAATCTGCAGGAAGATAAACCATTAGTGATTTTTGGTCCACATGTTGAGGAAATAGACTCTTCAATACCACCTTTTTATATTTCTTTATTGGTCCATGATTTCCTCTTACATAATTGTATGTTTGATTCGGGAGCTTCACAAAATATTATGCCTTTGCCAATAATGAAGCAACTAAATCTACAAGTTACCAAACCCTATAGGGACTTGTATTCTTTTGATTCGAAAAAAGTCAAGTGTCTTGGGGTCATTAAGGATTTGGCAGTGTCACTAGCTCAAATTCCAGCTAGAAGCTTGGTCATAGATGTAGTAATAGCAGATATTCATGCTAGATTTGGAATTCTTCTATCTAGGTCCTGGGGGGCTAAATTGGATGGTGTTTTGAAGCTAGATTTTACGTATGCTGTTATACCAACTTTTAGTGGGGAAGAGAGGAGATTGTACAGAGAAACTAGATTTGTAAAAGCAATCACAAAAAATGGAGCAAGTAATGCACCTGTATATAGCCAGGAGAAGGATGATTTTGCTTGTTTCACACTGCATGATAATGTAGAGCTGATTGAAGATAATCAGAAGCATATTACTTCAGCCAATGTAATTATAGAGTTACAAATCGAAGGAGTGTGGAAATTCTTCTTGGATGGCGCTTATTCCAAGAAAGGAACAGGTGCTGGTTTTCTTCTAATTGCTCGTGGAGGTAATATGTTCCCTTTTTCTTTCAAATTAGAGTTCGAGGCAACAAACAATGTGGTGGAATATGAGCCCTTGATTATTGCTCTACAAACATCTAAACAGATGGGAGTTAAGTCAATTTCTGCTTTTGGAGATTCAGAGATGATTATTAAGCAAATAAAAGATCACTGCCAAACAAAGCACCCTAGGCTTAGGGCATACAAAAATGAGGTATGGGATTTGATTGAGAACATTTTTGAAGCTTTAACATTCAATTCATTCAAAGAGATGAGAATATATTAGCAGATTCATTGGCTGTGGCAGCGAGTACTTTTAAGCTTCCTATTAATCCAAGACTAAGACATGAGGTAGAAATGAGACACAAAACTTCTATTCCTGATAATGTTAAAAATTGGCAAGTTTTTGAAGATGATCAACAGATTAAAGTGTTTTTGACTATGGTTGAAGAGTTTGAGGACACAGAAATTGATCAGGGTGAAGAAGAGACAACAGAAATTGCAGAAGCCAGTGGTTTAAAAGATTCAAAAGCTAATCAGAAAATCTTTCAATAGAAAGATAATATTATGCAAAAGGGACTTGTTCCCCTTGAAAGACTTTTTAATCCCAATGATGTGGCTATTGACTCAAGGAAAATTTCACAGGAGGAACACATTTAGGATCACAACATTGGAACTCAGGAGAAACCCAGGTTAGTAAAATTATACGATGGAGTTTCACCTAATTTTCAAGAATTATCTTGATGTCTTTACATGGTCCTATGAAGATCTCAAAACTTATGATGTAAATATTATTCAACATAAAATTCCTTTGAAGGATAGAATTAAACCCTTCAAACAGAGGCTTAGATAGATAAATCCGTTGCTTCTACCAGCAATTGAAAAGGAGGTCAAAAAGTTACTTGATGCCAAAATAATAGTTCCACTCAGGTATTCTGATTGGGTGGCTAATTTAGTTCATGTGAGAAAGAAAAATGGAGAAATAAGGTTATGAGTGGACTTCAGAAATCTCAATAGGGCTTCTTTAGAAGATAACTATCCATTGCCTAAATGGATCATGTACTGCAAAAGGTAACAGGATCTTTTAGAATGTCAATTTCAATGTTGGATGGATTTTCTGGGTAGAATCAAGTGGCTGTGAATAAGGATGATCAGAAAAATACGACATTTACAACCCCTTGGGGAACCTTTATGTATGCCAGAATGCCTTTTGGATTGATGAATGTAGTTACTACGTTTCAGAGGGCTTTGGACATTGCTTTTATGGCAGATAAATTTGTAGTAATATATTTGGATGATATTACTATCTGTTTGGCTAAAAATCTTTTGAACCTAAGTCAGGCCCCAATAAGCCAACAAATTGTTCCATTGCCGGGACCAGGATCTGCCTAAGGGATGTCTGATGTCGGAACACTAGAACCCTACAAAGAAAGAGATTGAAGATTGGTTGGATCAGAAGCTGCATGAGTTCGTTGTATAGGAAAACAAAAACCTGTAAATATCTAAGGAAAGGTGGTTGGATTGCTACATATATATGGAAATCCAAAAGATCTTCTTCATAACCTTCTCATTAGAACTGTATGAGTGGATTGCGAGGCTAGCTGATAGTCTGGGAAGGTGCAAACTTGATCAACCAATAGTGTGGACTCCAAAGTTGGTGCGCAGGATAGAGGCATCTGAAGATAAAATCGCATGGGCGGTAGATCATTGGCTGGATCGGATAATAGGAGGGTTTATCATTGAATTCGCGATAGACACAACCGTGAATTACAGTGAAGCTAAAAGACATTTTCTCAAGGGACTATGTGGTAAGTATATCAAATCATTGAATACCTAGATTAACATGTTGTTATGTGAAAAACGGGTTATGCGAATCCATTGATGTCTGGGGTAATGCGGAGAAGAAGAGGATACCAAGGGATTGAAGGATTAGAGAACAATCCCCTAATTTCACTGTCACAAGAAAGCGAGGAGGAGCTCATTGCGTTCTCTCCGAGAAGCATGGTCCAGTTGATAAAGTAGCGCATTCCACTGTTACCACCTCCATCCACGCCACCACCCACTTCACCTACATCAACCCCAGCATCACCTACCCCACCTCCACCACCTCCAAGGGTTGGAATGGTGAGTGCGATCAAGTTTCCCGTATTTCAAGGCATAGGAAATGAGGAACCAAACCAGTTCTCGTTTGTCGTAAAGGCAATACGGGAAACCCAAGGTGTTACGAATGATAACATCAAAAAGGCTACTTTGGTAAGCACGTTGCAAGATCACGCGTTGACATGGTATATAAAGCACTCTAGCGATCATCCAAATGCGGGAATAGTGAATATCCAGTATGCCTTGAACAAAGAATTTAACCGGCCGAAATCAGAGACGTAGTCGATCATCGAGTTCAAGGAGATTATGATGTTGTCAAGAGGAACCCCCTGGGATCTGGATCAAATACTGAAGAGTATGATCTACGAGGCTAACATGATGTTGATGGATGCGCAACACCACACATTGTTTGTGGCGTCTTTGATGCCACATCTGAGGACAACGCTCTCACAGCAAAAGATCTCGACCCAGGCTGAAGCGTTAGAGATAGCGATGAGGTTGCATGAAACTCCAATACATGATCCTAGGTTGGGAGTTCAGCAAATCCACGCGCAACTACAAAACTATGCTTGGAGATGCAAAGTTTGAAACAAGATAAGGTGCCCTGGTCAGAAGCACGCGAAGAGTTGTGCTACATAACATGTAAAGGCCAGGGACGTGATAAGGATTATTGTCTGATATTCGCAAACTATTTGGCAGGGGGGACCAATGCCATTGCGACCAGAGGCATAGGTGGGGCCAAGCATAGTGCTCCCGCTCTGGTGTGTGATTTTTCAAGTGGGAGGAAAGCACACAACGGAAAACTGTCATCTATTGTAGAAGTTTACACAACCCCCCGAGCAGCTATTTTGCAATTTTTGTAGATCGGTGGGCCATGACGAATGAAATTGCCAAAGTTATGAGTTGCTGACGGACTGGACACCTACTTACAAAATGCAGACTAAGGTGCGAGGTCAGGATCCAGCTACAACAATAGTGCGGGGTCGATTCCAGGGATGCGAACGGGGACAAGGAGGAATGGCACCCGGAGGAGGGCGTGGATAGTTCATTTGCTACAATTGTGGAGGACCTAGGAATTACGTGCATGACTGCACGAACCCGACCAGAACATGTTTCCTGTACTGTTACCAGTTTGATCATGAAGTGGTAGATTGCCCCATGCTAATCGCACAGATGCGTGAAAAAGGGGTGCTTCAGTCCACTCCCACACAAAACGTTCAAATGATGAAGGTTGAACCGCACGAAGAGGAGCCTAACGTGAACATGGTGCTCAGAAGCAGTGTGACTACAGGATGAGGAAGAGGAAAATGTTCCCCAAGTACCTTTGCTACCACGATATATCTTTCCATGGAAAGGTACGGCCAAGATATCGAAGGACCTAGAGGCTATGAAGAGTACACTCCAGACCCCGCTTCTACTGGATGAAATAAGGTTTGACGGTCTGCCGCTAGGATGAGTACCAAGTATCAAGTTCGAAGATTAGGATCTTGCGAACAGCGAGAAGTTCCCCTAATTGGCCGAGGAGAAATTACTGCAGCGAAAGTGGATACGAGGTGTGGAGAAGGCGGGATTACTCATTCTAAGGTGGATACCCCACTATCACCGCGCGACCATCTCAATTTTTGTTTTCCGACAGTTACTATGTCTCATACATGATGGGTATCTCTGGCTGGAGGAATCAATACCCATCATAGCCGATTTAATACACTGAATTTCCTAGCTACTGACTAAAGGAAACGATCTTGCAAACATAGTCGGAACAAGTAGTGACCTGGGCCTTACAGAAGCCATGAAGGTTAAATATAAGTTGGAAAAGCACAAGTGAGGGTATGTAATATCAAACATCAAGGATTGAGGGGTGCGCATCACAACCCAGTTACTAGCTAGTAAGCTCATGAGGAAATTTCGCACAGATGAGGTGCCAGCGTCTGTCATTGCATTCGTGAAGCAATGTGCAGAAGGGGTGCAGATCAATTGGGCACAGTTTCTCTGTGACCAATTTTTGACAAATTGTCAGGAAGCCCAGGAGCAAGGTAAGAGTTTCCATTATGCACGGTCCTAACAATCTTACTGGTTGCAGGAGAACTGCTGAAGGGCAACCAATTTCCTGAAATTGAGGAGAACGTTCCTGAAGCCGTGTGGTATAACTCACTCCGGGCTACGAAAGATGCCACGACGATTCGTGAGATCAAGGTGTTTTGGATATTCATGGAAAAAATTATCCGGACATGGATCGCTCACATACTGCAATTATCCCTGACGGTATACAACAACTTGCAAAGCGCGGCTGAGTTCAAGGTGGACATGCATAATTTGTATATTTGGGCGCGAAAGGATCCAAATCAAACATGGGTAAAGCTTCCATTCATGGCAACGGACGATGCAATTTATGAGGTAATGGCAGCATGACCTCAGAAGTGGCACACTGCAGACTTGGCTGAATTAGAAAGGATTACAAAATAG
>APFE030083660.1:0-15831 GCA_000404065.3 Pinus taeda
AAACGGCTCCGGAAGTTCAGGACCCGAAAAACTGCTAAAAATAGTAAATTGTGCTACAATTACGGAAACTGAAAGAGATAGTTGCGGGGGTTCAACTGGGATAGGTGGGTGGCCACCAACATCCACCTGGATCACTCCTGGATTAAACATCGACTCAGATTTTATCAGAAGCCATTGAAAAAAGAAGATTCTGTCAAAAATTTCTAAGATAATTCAGAATTGAAGATGGTTGAAAAGAGTTCTCCTTCTTTTCCACCTTAGAAATTTTACTCAATTTTATGTTAAAAAAAAATCATAAATAAATTATACATACATACATACATACATATATATATATTTATATATATTTATATATATTATATATATATTAGATATATATATATATATATATATAATATATATATATTATAATATATAGATATATTATATATATATAATAAGAAGTACAAACATGAAAACCAACATGTTGTTGGCATGTTTATTCAGAAATTTTGAAGTGAAAACCAAGTCTTGTTGGCACCTTAAATTTTCTTTTCAAAAATAAAGTTCCTTTCTTAAAGTTTTTTCTTTTCAAGCTACATAACAACAACTTTCTGCCACATTAGGATAATGATGCATTTTCTTGAGGAACACTAGATGAATCTTCCTTATTTCCTCTTGCATAGTCTTAAGAAAATGTCCATGAATGCTCAAAAGAAGATTCAATTCATAGATGTACCATGTATCATCATGGATTGGTAAAGATCTTGGTTGAATTCTACCTTTAGAGTGTAGGGGATAACTGGGAAAATTTCTTGGTAAGAAACCATTTTGAAGAAAAAGCTATTGAACAGCCCAATAGTAGTAGAACCCTTAGGGAAAATAAGAGAATAGTGGAAACAATAAAAGAACCCCAGTCTCAAAAGGAATTACCAGAAGATGAACTGCCCATAGTTGATATTTTGCAAAAAATGAAAAGGGGAAATCTTAAAAGAAAGAAAGCTAGAAAAAGAACAAAAGGTATACCACAAACCAATACCCTTCCTCAGGAAGAAAAGACAAAAGCCAAAAGAAGGAAAGCATAGAGATTATAGACCCCAGGACTAAGGAGGAGTACCAGGTTGAACACAATACAACAAGCAGTCTCAAGAGCTACATAATACATTGATCTCATGGAAAATGAGACAACTAAAAACCTTGAAGGTTCCCAGGAAGAATCACCAAAACTATCACCAAGAGTCTCAACACCACCCTACAGTTCACCTCTGAAAAGTCTGGTGCATAGTCTAGGTGTTAACCCTGTTCAACAAGATATTTATGACTACATAGAGTCATTAGAAAGAAAGGAAGCAACAACTACAGAATCAATCCAAAGTCCTAGAGAAGGAAGAAGTCAGTTCAATGAGCCATAAGAACCTTTAGCATCCAATGTTTTAAAGAAAGAAATCTTTGAGCTAGAGACATTGAACAGATATCTCAAGAATGAAAATCAGATATTGAAAGCACAAAATGGGATTCAAATTGCAAAAAATGACAACCTTATCTTTCATTTGAGTTTGTGGTACAAAAGGAACAAAACATTAAAGAAAGAGAACATGGCAATGCAAAGAGAAATTATCAACCTAAAATACAAAATCCTCATGAGGATACCAAGGATGCCAGTAGTTTCCAGAAAGAAGAAAAAAGTGAATCCTAAAGGTGATAATTAGAAGGAACAAGAGAATGACAATGATGAATTATATGAGGACATACAAAACCTCTAGCGTGGGGGAATGTAGAGTCCAGGGACTGTCTTACCTTGACACCATCATTTCCTATATTCATTTTTCCCTATACCTATCACCCAAATAATGCAATTGACACAAGGTTTTGTTGAAGGTAAACATTTAAATGTATTCTTCTTCATATTTTTCTATATACCTTATTGTTTTGTTAAGGTATGCATTCGGCTATGGAATTGACCTATTTCTACAGCTAATCCAGATTTCCGCAGCTATCTCCTTTGTTAACAGGGTTTGGATGCTCCAGCACAACCAAGGAATATATGGATGGATGAGGAATGATTCCCTCATGGATTCTTTCCTATTCTCTCGAGCCAATCATTCAAGATGATCGCATGACAACATGGTCAACCTCAAAGTCAACTGCAAGATTATTGCCAGGACAGAGATCGAGTTTTCTAGAAATCTTATTGATTTGCTTTTCCAAATAGCAAATCGATTATTTAGCGATATAGTTATATTTAGTAGGATCGAAATAAAGATATATAGGCTTGAAACTCTCATACTGTTATACAGAGAAGTATTATAAAAGCAATGGTCGCTCTGTGTTTTGGGTGCACGCTGATATATGTAAATTTTAAGAACATATTGATACACTTGTTTGCGAGTAATAGACTTGGTTTATGTTTTTCCATACTGCGTTGATTGGAGATTGTCGACTATTTCATGGAGGGCCCCTACAACCAGTACATGTCTTTAACCAATTGCACAGAGATTTCCTTAATTGCTTTATTGTAGATGCTTTGTTATGTGTTTGAAATGCAATATGATGGAATTCATAATTGAATTATTGTCTGCATAAGCAATTCCATTTGCTTTATACCGAGCTTAATTCTGCTATTTCATTTGCTTTTTTATTTGGTATAGTTTGATCATTTTCCTTTCTTTCTACCTAGTGTAGTCAACTGTTTCATTTTCATAGCATAGTTGCTTTTCATTTTATTAGATTTATGACTTGTTTGGATGAAGTTGAATGAGTAAAAGAGTCACAATCATTTTCTTTACAATTAAATCTAGACATCATTCATTTACAGTCTGATAGAATAGATCTCTTTAGCACATAGTAATTTAGGCTTGGCTGCAACATAAAATTCAGAGATAAAATCCAAAACAGTCTAACAAGAGCAAAGCTTAGAATCACACTTAAACCATCCATAAAATGATTCAATAGGAATTAATTTCTAAGATAAGCAACTCACGACTTTAAGACAAAATTCTTTAATAAGTAATACCATCTTCATATTAATTCTAAATTTAGACTTTAATAAGAACATAGATATCTTAACAATGTCAATTAACTTCTATCACATATAGTGCACTTGTGCTTCATCAGTATACTTGTCCTAGTCGATAATTTATGTTGACAATTTAAGGACATTAAATTAGCTAAACAATTACTTCATTATCCATTCATTAAGCAGAAACCATGAGCAGTAAAGAGAAGATACATCATCAACACACAAGAAACATATCAACACACATGAACACCATGATTTTAGATGGAAACCCAATGTGGGAGAAAACCACCGTTGTCATCGTATTTGTCTTATTATTTTATTTCAAATAAAAACATCTTACAATCTTGTACTGGCATAGACTCTTACGATCATGCAGGAACCCACCTGCCAAATGCTAAAAACTTCTCTCAATTTCCAGCACCCACTCGAAGGGAGATCCAACCCCATGATCTCATTTACTAGCTCCTATCGAAAGGGAGAACCTACCCCTTGCAAAAATTAACTAGCTGCCACTAGAAGGAAGCTTTGAATCCCTCACTAAAGGCTCCAACCCTAACCTCCTTTATGGACCACATTTCATAATATTTCATACTAGATCCACCTGACTCAAAACATCAAATCTTGCATGCCACCTTTCATCATATTTTTAGACTAGATCCACTTCCATCATTAAGCCCAATACCAAGTAATAACTCATAAACCAAATACTGAATCAAATCATCCAATTACTGAACCAACTGAATCAGTCATTGAATCACAACCAAATCAAACCATTCATAACTAGATCATACCAACGCATGACCATTTATAAATATACTAAGCCATACTCTGTTAGTCATCACAGAGACTAATTGGTATCATTGCAAACCCTTATCAAATATACATCAAAATGTATATGTTACTATTCTAAAGCACACCTACATATATACGTGCTTCGTATGTATAAGACTTACATATAGAACTCATATTACTGACACCTGAATCTAAATCACTACATTACTGAAACAACCATTGAATCATGAACTAAATCAATTAGATATCTATAAGCCAATTACAGATCGTCATACTATAATATCATCAATAATCAACATTTCATTCCATAACCAACTTAACTCAACAAATATTATCAAACAAATATTACCATGATAGAGACGTCATTGATAGACAGTAGCAAACATAAAATAAATGATCAAATGTCATCAACAAGCCATACTACAAAACCCTAGTATATATATGCCACTTCCACAAAACATGTCAGCGTATGTATGATCTTACCATACACAACACCCGCATACAGATCTGAACATACTGAAAGCAATTTGTAGTATATATATGTGACTATACAGAAAAAGATCATACAAACCTTCATGGAAACTTCTAGTACTATTGTAAACAAGGAAAAGAAAAATATCTTCTTTTCTAATTAATCAAAGGCTATTTAGGTGTATTTGACTAGGAATTTAGGATTTAAAAGGGGACATTTTCCTTCCAAATATATGGGGGTGCCTCTCATTTTATATTTCAACTGAGTGTTAACTTGGGAAGATCTCATTGAAAGGACTCAGAGGAAGGTTAGCAATTGGGCCTTTCGAGCTTTTAATTTCCCAAGATTCCTAATACTAGCCAAATTAGTATTACAAGAAATACCAAATTATCAATTAGCCATAATGCCTATCCCCAAGAGAGTTTTTCAACACCTCGGCTCATTATAGAGAAAAATGTTGTGGAGAGGAGCAACCAAAATAAGAAAATGGGTTTTAGTTGGATGGGACAATGTGATAAGCCCAAACTCGATGGTAGGAATAGGCCTCAATGATCTAGAACTAATGAACTATGCCTATGGGATGAAATTATGGTGGCTTTGGGTGGAAGGAGGTCATCAAATTCAGAAATTAATTTGGATCAAGAAGTATCTACCTCTACACACACAAGAGGAGTGATTACATTTCAATGGATCCATTCATAACTTTGGAATTTGGAATTGATCACAGAGAGGTAAAGTTCTTGTTCACCATTATGCTTTCTGGGAGGTAAAGGGATGAAAGCTTACATCCTTTGGGCAGGATTCTTCATAGAAACACTCTCATTTGGGGGAGATCAATAAGCTCCAACCTATCCAAGCTCTATCCACAAGTTTGGGATCCAATAAGTTAGCATAGTTCTTGAATCTAGTAGATGATTAAAAACTATGGAGTAAATGGAAGGATACAAGTGACTAGCTCCAGAATGAAGTTACCTATCCCTGGGAAGGGATCCAAGAGATACTAGATAGTTGAAAGATTAGGGTCTCCCATAAACAAGATATTTTACACTTGAGAAAAAAGCATCAGGCTCATTTTCACTCAAGGAAGCATACTCCATACTTGAAAACTACCATGGTGTAGGTTTTAACCCTGTACAGAAATTACTACAAACGAATTCTTAAACCAAAAAGTATACAACAGTGCGAAACACAAAACAAATACACAGATATTTCCCCTAGATCCCAAAACCAGGACTACCATATTGATTTTTCATTATTTTCCTTTCAATGTTAAAATCTATCTATCTATCTATCTATCTATCTATCTATACACATGTCGAATCATTCATAAACCCCAATCCATTAACCCTGGATTAGAACATAACCATAGTTCCATTGACCAGATCTACAAGATACCATGGGCAGAAAACAATCATGCCCAAAACCATGTGCCAAACCCATGCACAAAACCATAGGTAGGTTCACCCACCTAATATCAGGTTCAAAAACAAATTCCCAGGGTGCTACCCCAAACCCCGTATAGGGGGGCTACCACCCCCTTGCAAACCCCCCGACAGGGGGACTAGTCATGGAAATAAGATAACACAAACCCAAAACATGGAAGGGATAAGACAATGGTGTGGAAATGTTTGTGGGATGGTTCATGTTGGTTGAATATCTCTAGTTTCCTCTTGTTGATCGCTTGGGGGCAAACAATCACCTAAGATTGTCTACATAAAAAATGATATGAGGGGTTGTCATTATGTCATCTATGTTCATGGGCGGAAGAGTTAGTAGATCACATCCTCATCACCTGCCTCTTCACTAAGAGGATTTGGGAACAAGTATCACACATATTCAAGTGAAACTTACCATGTATGGGTGATGTAAAAAAACTATTGGATCAATGATTTGGTTGAAAGTATAAAAATTTGGTTGTCTTACGAGCCTGATAATTAGCTCTAGGATTTACCCTTTGGAATTTGTAGAAGGAAAAAAACCTAAGATTTTCTTAAATGAAGAAACAGACAGAGACAACATTAAAGGAAATCATACTTTAGAACATATGGGAGACCATTCTAACGTCTTCCTTCACTTTGAATAAATGGAAAACAAAAGAATTTGAATAACATATTCTAAACAACCTTCAGTTGCAGTCATGTATGCTTACCCCAGATACATATACTCAACAATTTTTCTCTCATTCCATTGATAATTCATATACCCTGCCCCCGAGCTCTTTCATGAAACTAAGTTTTGATGGTACCTTCAAGGGTAACACAAAAGTAGCTGACTTTGGTGGCATCATTCAAGATGAAAATCCTCTCCCTAGTGTGTTTACACATACTCTTGTGGTATGACCACAAATAACCTAGCTGAATTCCTTGCAATTGAAAAATGTTTAAAAATTGCATCCAAAAAGGGCTGTCATTTGATTCATGTTCATGGATACTCCTAAGTTATTATACATTGCATACACAAATTGTTTAATGGGAGCCTAGTATACAAAGCCGTTCATAGTTGGCATTTACAAGTAGTGGTCTCAAACATACAAACTTTATTATTAGATTTTGATGAAGGAAGGAAATAGACCAATGAATGTTTTGGTGAAGTGGGTTAGTCTTGAATGACATCTAGATATGGATGAGAATTGGTTGTTTGTGTCATTGTGACTAGACATCTAAGAAGTTAAGTGGTGAGTAGAACATGAAAAATTAGTAGCAAAAGGTGTTTTCCCTGATGTGGTTGTTTGTCCTCATCATAGCCTCATCAGAGGGAATGATTAACATGCTCAAATGTGGAATCAAGCATGAGTTAGTAGCCTTGGGGGTGAGATCCAAGCTCTCCACTTGTCATATCTTTGTCCTTGTATTGATATCTTTTCATTTCATGGTTTAGGGGTTACCTACCCCAATCCCATCAGCATAAATGCATGAAGGTGGTTGCAAGTGTTGTGGAGTATGACATTCCCATTTCTCTAAACTCACATACCTTAGCAGCTAAAATAGAAATACTCTCTCATGGCAGATTGGTTGTGGATAGAGGAGATCCTGACACATTGTTCACAGAGCTCATACATGAGCATATCATTTATGTCTACTAGGTGCTTGTTAAATAGTGTGTCCTGGCATACACTTGTCCCTCCATAGATTCTTCATACCTTCACTTCTCCTTCAATGGCTCAATTGTCTCACGTTCTTGTCCTATTATATATGCATGAGAAATCTTGCAGGGTTGCGGCATGGTTATGTTGTTGATATTTTTGAAAAGGGTCTTAGACCATCGTGGTGTTCCTAGTTATGTTGGATGGTCTCTTGGTGGGTCTCTTCTGGGTGACTAGGAGTTCATCTCTTCACTCTTATCCTTACTATTGCAGGTTCTTTTCACTTTTTAAACTCAAATATTTATAGTATCCCCTTTATAGTTCTGTGAATTTACCAACTGTTCAATTTTTTTGTGCTCTTTCTCCAGAATGCGGGTATTGGTCCCTCTTTCGAGTTGTTGGCCATGTTA
Source organism: Pinus taeda (assembly GCA_000404065.3). Classification (NCBI taxonomy): domain Eukaryota; kingdom Viridiplantae; phylum Streptophyta; class Pinopsida; order Pinales; family Pinaceae; genus Pinus; species Pinus taeda. Next base: position 7,755 of record APFE030083660.1, read on the forward strand.
CCTTCTTTGTTGTCCCAAGTTCCCGATACTTCTAGAATCTCTTTCAACTATCCAGTGTTGGTTTCTGGAGTCTGGTACCCCGACACCTTCTCAATTTGGTTTTGATATTTCCATCTGTTCATCTAGACTCATAGGTAGTCTAAGGTTGTTGGGCCTTAAACATCTATTCGTCTCACAACTTGTGGTTTAATAGGTGTTGATGGTGCTAGACCCACCAACATGTAATGGGATCTCCCCAGTAAGAAATCCCAATTAGACCTCAGACCATTTGGTGTAGGAGTCCCAGCAGTGGGTTGTATGGTAATGCCTTGACTGCAATTTCACATAGAGGCAAGTAAGATAACTCTGTTGGTAGAAAGGGTATGATAGCTGCAAAAAGACAAGGAACGTGCATGAGAGGTTCTAACACACCGAGGGTGAGGTGAGTGCACCCCTTGAAAACATGTAATAGTACGCAGCTTGGAAGGGAAAAAACGAGCGAAGATGCATCACAAGATGGAAAGCAAGTTAGTGAGCAATCCAAAGTGATGGTTAAACCAACAACACATTTCAGAAAGATTCATACATACTTATACAGAATAGTCCATACATGCATGCGTAAGCAAACAAATACATATATCATTTAGAGTAAACCAGATAGCATAGAATGCAATACAACATATGCATGAAACGTGTTGGTTCTGTTATCTTAAGTGTAGGTTCTAGTCATACAATACATCCATGTCCAACCACTAGTTCTAATAGTGGAATTTCACATCCACAATCACCTACTCCTCGAAAGAGATGTACTAGATCTACATAGTGGAGAAGCCAAGGCTCGTTACAATACTATGCAAGATTTCTCTAAGATACTCCTATTGCAACTTGGCTGACCAAAAGCCTTTACAATGGGTTATGAGGTTCTATTTATAGACAAGGGTGGGGTGACCCTTGACATTCCCCATTGTGATAGTTCATCTATCCTCATGACTCTTCATCTACTCTACGATTGTTACATATAACAATAGGCACTTGAACTTCCACTTGACACAACGTTACATTGCAATGCACATGTGCTCATGTGAGACAAAATGGCTTGAGAAAGTCATGCAAGACATCACTGACACTAGATCCATTGTGGTGAGACCAACTCTTTGACATGCTTGTGATGGTGAAGGTGGTGACCTGATGCCAATTTTGTTCATCCGTGGTGGTGTGGATGCATGTTGGGTAGTGGAGGTTCTGTGTAATGGTTTTGGGGCAGAAAGCGCAAAAAGTAGGATTAAATTATTGTAAAAACTCCGAAGCATGCGGAGTGAGAAATATAATAGGTTGATTCAAAGGGTAGTCCACTTAGAAAATAATGTAAAGAAATTTAAATAGAGTCAGCCCGCATAGGGATCGTGGGCCAAACAAGGGTATAAGTAGAGAAAGGCTTTATGAGAGAAAGGCAGTTCTTTTGGGAGGATGAAATGTAATGGGTTTTTTGAAGAAAATAGTTTGAAAGTGTTTGTAAGTCTGAGTCGAGGGTTAGGGTAGTAGGTAGAGACTTTGTAGCTGTGTCTGCAAAGGCCTAGAAAGTCTGTAGCTATGTGCGCGGACCCCTACAACTGAGTGCACAGGGTAGATCTAAATGTATTGGTGAAGAATAATAATAAAGATACATTGCTTCTATAATTTTGTGTTATCATGCATCTGACTTTATGATTTACCTTTCTATATCTATTTAAATCCAAATTTGAAGAATGTATGCGAATCTGGGTTCATTTTAAGAGCACGAATGGTTAAAATTGTTAAATGATTGCTTAAAGACCATGCTAAGAAAATCTAATATGCTCCATTAATTAGATTAGATTAATAATCAATAGAAAGTAGAAGTTGCTCCGGGTTCAGGTTTACGCAACTGCAAAGCAGCATGAAGAAGTAGAAGGGTGCATGAGTCCCCTAAACCACATCTTGATAGCCCAAGGGTGTGGAAACCTGGTTCCAACACCCTCCCCTACTACCTCAAGTGAGACCTCAGTTCGTGCTCTACGGGCTATTGCCGAAAGGGCTGGTAGCTGCAGGATTTGTTTGGATAAATAACTCTTTCGAACCTAGGTCAGGCCCACATAAGCAAACAAATGGTTCCGTTGCCGGGACCGGGATCTGCCTAAGGGGTGTCGGGTGTGGAACAAGAGGAATCTATATAAAATAATGTTGAAAAATAAAAAGGATTAGGAATGGTACTAGAGCAAGGGTAACTATGGTGAATGCAATTCAGTTACCAGTGTTCAAAGGAATAGGAGGCGAAGACTCAGAACAATTTTGGTTTGTGCTAACATCAGTATGGAACGCGCAGCAAGTCATGGATGACAACATCAAGAGAGCCATCTTAGTCATTACACTGTAGGACTGAGCGCTTACATGGTACATGAAGTATTCAAGCATCAACCCAATGGCGGGGATAGCGGACATCCATACTGAATTAAAAAAGGAGTTTAGCTGGCCAAAGTTAGAAGAGCAATCAGTCATAGGATTCAAACAGATCGCAATGATGCTTGGTGAGACCCCGTGGGATTTGGATCTGAGGTTGAGAATTACCATGCATGAGGCCAACATGACCCTGATGGATGCACAACACCACGCTTGGTTCGTCGCATCATTAACACCATATCTGAAGTTGGCTTTGCCACAACAAAAGATCTCAACCCAAGAAGAAGCACTAGAGGCAGCAATGTGGCTGCACGAAACCCTAGCACAAGACCTAGGGTTGGGAGTTTAGAAAATCCAAGCACAGATCCAAAATTTGTGTTTTGAAATACAGAAGTTAAAGCAAGAACAGACACCGCGTTCAGAAGTCCAAGAGGAAGTATGGTGTATAAAGTGCAAAAGCTAGGGACACGATAAAGATCACTGTCCAGTCTCAGTGAATTTTGTAGTCACTGGGGGACCAACAACATTGTGACCAGAGGCATAGGCAAGGTTGAGTGCGATCACCCCGCTCTGGTGCGTAATCTATCAGGTAGGAGGAAAGCACAACATTGATAACTGTCATTTATTGCCAAAATACAACCAGACCCCCAGTAGCTCTTTTGCAACTTTTGTAGATCGGTGGGTCACAAAGAAAGAGATTGTCATAGCTATCGAATGTTGATGGACTAGGCGCCTGCCTACAAAATTCAGACTGAGGTGCGAGGACAGGATCCAGCCGTGGCGATGGCACGCGGTGGGTTCCCAGGATGGGGTCAAGGACGAGGCAGAATGGGACTAGGAAGGGGTCAAGGGCAACTAATCTGTTACAACTATGGAGGGCCAATACATTACGTGTGGGATTGTACCAATCCAACCCGAATATCATGTCCTTGTTGTGAGCAATTCGATCATGAGCTGCTAGATTGCCCCATACTGATAGCCCAGATTCGCGAAAAGAAGGCAACGCCTCCTACAACAACCCAAAACATGCAGATGATGAGATCCGAACCACATGATGATGAACCCACGGTAAACATGGTATTGTGGAGAAACATAGCCACAGGAGAGGTCAATGGGGAGGCCAATATGGGAGCTACGGAAAGCTTCGTGGGTGTCCCTACCCGAGGTAGTAGGGATCGACCTGAGCAGGCTAGGGATCCCTCGATGTTGACTACCTTTTTAGAGACATGCATAAAACTGCTTCGCGACAACAGGGCAGTTAAAGGGTTACATGAAGTGATTAATAGATGTGCACGGTGGGGTGAATCTCATGTAGTCTGGAAATTAGGAAGACACGCATCGCGGATGGGTCGGGAGATGCGGTTAACATCACAGATTGGCAACTACAAGATGGATCAGGTCATTCTAGACCTAGTTTTGGATGAAAACGTATTCCCTAAATAGACTTGGGAGCGCATGGGTAAGCCCACACTACAATGGTCTCCTATCCAATTGCGGATGGCTAATCAACAAAAGATTTTGCCCATGGGAAGGCTGCAAGGAATTACAGTAGATATTGATGGCACAAGTACCCAGAAGGATTTTGAAGTTATTGAAATCATGGATGAAAATATCTTGTACCCTATGTTACTAGGGATAGACTGGGCCACTAACATGAATGGTGTTATTGACCTCAAATAGAGAAAGATGATATTTGAGAAGCATTCACTCTGTGTAGTCATTCTGCTAGATCCAACAGATGGACTGCACTACACAGAACCTGGGCACAACGAAGAAAGGGATGATGAATTGGATTGTATCTACGAAATTACTGCAAATAGGCCAAAGGAGGAGTGGAGGCTTTTGTGGGGATACGTCGGCTTATGCACCAGTGATTCATATGAAGAGGATGAGCGATGGTGAAACAGGGTGAACGGGTTAACCACGTTACACTATAATATGATAACAAAATCCCTATATTGCATTAAAGCTCAGAACCGTGAGCTGCCAATGTATTATGGATTGATAGTAGTGGATGAATTCCTAGTTAAATTCGAAAGCACGGTACCAGAGTACCAAAGGTTTGATTTGCTAAAATGGAAATTGTGTGCGACACCAGCATGATGGTGGGATGCCCATGAAGGAACCTTTGAATATTGGCATAGTTGCAGGCGCATGATGCAGATAAGATTTGGGAAGCCAGAGCTACGAATAACAGAGAAATACGATGGACAAGATGATCTGCTCCTGCACCTGACCAAATGGACCAAAACTTATGGCGCAGAGCCTCAACCAGAATGGGTACACTTATTTTCTCATACCTTGGATGTCATTCTACGGAACTGGTATATGGAAATAGAGCTCCAACATGGCACCGACGAGTGGGATATCTTGCACGAAGGGTTTCTATCGACATTTTTCTTTGAAGACCAATGGATGGATACCGTGGACAACGCATTACAGCTAGTAAAGACCACCATATTTAGAACATCATTGGAACGAGAAGAATTCATGCCATTAGACTGGTCGCGACAGTTGAGCCAGGCCTTAGCATGTTACAATGTACAAGTAGACGATGATGAGGATGACCCACGTAACATCAATATACCAGAATCCGAAGGGAGTCGTGAGGTGCACGGTCCTGAGAGAGAAGATCCAGACATCAAAACACCATTGAAAACAAAGCAAGTAAATATCGGAATAGAGGAAGAGCCGAAGTATGCTACACTTAGGGACTATTGGGACGACGCCATGGTGGAAAAGGTCATCGAGCAACTCCGAGAATACCGAGATTTATTCCCTACAAAAATCTCGGAGCTGAAAGGGATTCTAGGAGACTTAGGAATGATGAAGATAACTTTGAAGCCAGATGCGAAGCCAGTGAAGCAGCGACCCTACCGATTGAATCCAAAATACAAAGCAAAGGTTTGCTAAGAATTGGACAAGATGCTGGCAGCAGGAATTATTGAGCCAGTCGAGGAGTCTGATTGGGTAAGCCCTATGGTCATGCAGGAGAAGAAATAGAAGGGTGAGATCCACATCTGCATAGATTTGCGAAAGCTCAATGATGCTTGTGTTAACAATCCGTTTCCAACACCCTTTACAGATGAGGTACTAGAAAATGTGGGCAAGCAAGAAGAATACTCCTTCACAGACAGGTTCTCCAGGTACCATCAGATCAAGATCACTCCAGAGGATCGGAGGAAGACAACATTTGCTACCAAATGGGGTTGTTTTCAGTATATGGTAATGCCCTTTGGGCTGAAGAATGCGCCATTGATATTTTCCCGTATTATGGTAGCCACATTCAAGGAATTTATCCACAAGTTCTTAGAAGTCTACCTAGATGACTGGACCATAATTGGCTTGGTTAAGAAACATGTCACGAGCTTATTATTGATGCTAGATACCTACTGCCAGCACCAGATTGTGCTCAACCTAAAGAAGTGTACTTTCCTCATCCCTTTTGGGAACTTGCTCGGCCATATGGTTTGTAAGCAAGGACTGATGGTGGATCTGACAAATATCACTGTCATGCTAAATCTACAAACACTGCGAAGTGTAAAGCAACTATGCTCTACATTAGGACACATGGGCCACTATCAAAAGTTTATAAAAAGCTATGCCCAGTTCACGGCTCCAATGGAACAATTACTAAAGAAGGATGCTACATATTGCTAGAACGAGGAATGTAACAAAAGCCTAGAAACGCTTAAGGAAAAGATGGCATCTGCCCCTATCTTGGTCTTTCTAAAGTGGGACGTTGAATTTCATGTACATGTTGATGCGTCGTGTATCACGTTGGGTGTGGTACTCACTCAAGAAGGAGCGAAGGGGATTGATCACCCGATTGCGTTCACAAGTCGAAGGTTTTCCAAAGCAAAAAAGAATTACTCTACTACTGGCGAGAGGGATTGGCAATGGTATACGCACTCCAAAAGTTCTGCCACTATCTGCTTGGAGGATATTTTAAGATGTATACTGATCACTCTACGCTCAAGTACCTAGTGAATAAGCCTATGTTGGGAGGGCACATCTGTCAATGGTTGCTGTTGTTTTAAGAATATGACTTTGAGGTTGTTGTAAAGCTGGGACATCTGAATGCAGGTCCGGATCACCTGTCCCAAATTGAGACCGACGAAGAACCAACAAATCTAGAGGAGGGACTCCTAGATGCCCAATTATATGTCATGAACATTGTAGATGGCTACTTTGAAGATATAATCCACTTTTTAACTACGGGCACTGCACCATAGGGGTATTCTGTCTAGCAAAAGAAGGAATTGGTGATATGCGCAACAACTTTTACCGTAATTGTAGGCCACCTCTACAAGATGGGCAACAACAAAATATTGTGAAGATATGTCCTGGAATTCGAGCGCAGATAGATCCTAGCCAAAGCACATGGAGGGGTTGCTGGCGAACATTATGTGGGTCGTGCCACAGCTCAGAAGATTCTTCGCACCGAATTATGGTGGCCCACTCTACATCAATATTCTAAAGCATATTGTCGGGCCTGCGATGTATGTCAACGGATGGGTAAACCATTGCGATGGAATGAAATGCCACTTCAGTGACAGATGATGCTACAGCCATTTGAGAAATGGGTGATCAACTTCGTCGAGCCTATTGAACCGAGAGGAAAGATGGGTGTGCGCTATATCATCACTACAACTGTGTATTTAACCCGACGGGCCGAGACACAGCCAGCTAAGGATTACACGATTGTGACAGTAGCAAAACTCTTGTTCGAGAACGTAGTGACCAGGTTTGCCTGCCCCAAAATTTGCATGAGTGATAGGGGAATGCATTTTCTGAATGAAACGATCAACACACTCACTGAGGAATTCTAGATATATCACCAACAGAGTACACCCTGACATCTGCAAGCAAATGGGACCGTTGAGGCATTCAACAAAATTTTGGAGACTGCACTGACGAAGGTCTGTAATGCATGACGAAATTACTAGGACTTGCACATCCCTGTTGTGCTATGGACATACTGAACTACGTGCAAGAAGCTGACAAGCCAGATAGCATTTCACTTAGTCTATGGCAAGGAGGCTGTTATGACTATGGAATATATTGTGCCTAGTCTACGGATCGCTGCAATCATAGGTATGGTAGACTGCAGGGCATTAGAAGAGAGGCTCACACAGCTAGAAGAATTGGAGGAGGAAAGGTTTCTGGCTGGATTCCATTAGCAGGTACAGAAACAACACAAGAAAGCGTGGCACAATCGCCATATCAAGGTGTGAACCTTCAAGGAGAATGATCTAGTATTGCTTTATTACAGTAAGTTTGTAAAATTCCCAGTAAACTCCACATGCACCAGTTGGGACCTTATGTCATAAAAGAAGTTACCGATGGGGGTGTGGTTCAGCGGGCTAAACTCAATGGAGACCCCTTCCCTGGAAGAGTGAATGGTAGTCGCTTAAAGCTCTACATGAGCGGGTTGACCACCTGACTGACCGTTCTGAGGGTAGTTTCATTGCTCCACCCAGTTGAAAGAGAGCGGGGGATGATAAAGCAGCCTGGGGAACAGATGTGTGAGTACCACGGTGTGCGTACATTTGACCAAACACAAGGGTCGTGGTTGCATGAGAAGGATCACGCGGATGAGCTGATAAAAGGAATGATGACCATTGATATCACTATTCATGACAAGATGTCTACATTATGGAAAAAGGGAGCAGGCGGCAGG
>APFE030083660.1:18559-47643 GCA_000404065.3 Pinus taeda
TGCTAACTGCTCGAATTACACAATGCACAATCTTAGCTGGAAATGGTTGCAGGTTCAATGGTTACATTGCACAATTTTTTGGGACAGCAGTCACTGTCCCTCAGATTTGCACAAAGAAAGCCTAGAGAATAGCTCTTGGGAAAAAATGTGCATTTTTGGAGAGGAAGACAGAGCCTTCCCTCCCAGGATTGTGCAATGTTGTCATGGTGAGGTAGAGTTTAGGCTGAGGCTACCTACACTTATCAAAAGGAAACTGAACGTGAATGTGAAAGCGAATGCATAGTGATACTGAGTGTAAGCATAAGTGAATGATCATGCATGAAAATGGTGAATGACAGATTTATAAAATGGAACAACATGCATGTGGGTGAGGCGAGTTGTTGAATCAGTGACCATTCGTGAAAAAATGTTTCATGCATGCGACAACAGTGAGATGTTAATGAAAACTGAAATGGTGCCAGTACAAGCTAGTATGTATCAAAATGATAGTAAGCGCTCACTTAAATCAAGTAGACAACATTCATACGAAGAGAAACACAAAAAGCGCCAGAAATACAACACAAGACATGGAAAACGGGCTTACCCCAAAATAGTTGAGATGAATGTGCCGACAGCTCCTAGATGCGATGTGGGATGTCAAAGCTGCAAGGTTGATGTGAGGAATTAGATCTGTAATGTCTAGTTGATGAGTTTTGATAAAATTGAGGTTGTGACACGCATGCCACAAATCTAGGGAATGTGACACTTGGTGGGAGGTTTCTGAAATGATCCTTGCATGTAACCTCCAACTGCCAAAAATAGATCCCTGAAACAAGGGATGCCTTTGCATGTTGCCTTGGGAGCAGTGCTCAAAATTGAACACATCAGATCCCTTCAAAGGGCCTCTGGCACGTCACAGAAGTAGGGAAAAAAATTTCCCAGTCAAAAGAAATTTAAAAATTGAGTTTTGTATGTTTAAAAACAAATTGAAATAATATTTTAAAAAAATTAATAAGGGTTTTCAACCCGCGGATTTTTTTTTTAAATTTCAATTTTACTGAAGTTCGGACTCCTATCCCTGACTTGTCTTCAACTCACCAAGTCACCATAGTGGTTACCCCTTTTCTTTTTTTCATTGGTCGAGAAAGAGCAGTCTCTGAACCTGCCCCTTACATTTCCCTTTGGATGTCACCTTTAAAAGGGGTTTCATATGATAGTTTCCTGTCTTATACATCATTAAACCCCCCTACTGCCAAGTTAGCATTGCTTCAAGAAGATGAAGTTGTGGTGATCAGAGATTTCCCAAAGTGAGTGAAGGTAGCACAAATATTAAGAGTAAGTCTGATATTTTTTGTCTGCCATGCCGATTCAAAGAGTTTCGATGAGTATATTTCTCCACTTTATGTAGAGCATGAACTGCAGATGGAGCACCTCTATTTTATGCTTCCTGTAACCAAACAACATAATCTTTTGACAACCTTTGATATGGATTCCCTGGCCATAAAAACTAGCATTGCCATGGATCGAAGCCACAGTTGCTCCCAAACTCATGGATTTATATCTTCTGTTTGGAGCATCGAAGTTGGAGATGAATGTAGAGATGAGCGATCAAAATGGAAAAATGAGGAATGCATTGATAAATTTGAGAGGGAAAATAGGAATGATGGACTTCATCCTTGCAACACCAACATGGGAATGATGAGAAGGAATCTAAGAACTATTGAGGAGGCAGCCTTCGGGTATTAACACAACAACTTCACTTTTCAATTCCTAGTCAATAAACCTTATCCTCCACAGATGATCCTAGTTAGATTCAAGTTTGAAATTAGATTTCCCTCCAAACTCAGTCCTGAGTAGAAGACTGGAATCAAGAGAATTACTGAAGGCCATGCTTGAAATTGTTGTTTCACATTGTGCCTCTTTTATTGTAGATGCTTAACAAGACTGGAATAGATATAACAAAAATAACTCATTGTAGTTGAAATTCCTCCACCAAATTGTAAAAACTACCATTTTCATATCTTCTCAATGAGTTGAAATAAGTGGATAGAGTTATATCTACCTTTTTTATTGAGTCCTACCATCTATCGAATGCATTCCTTTTCTGTGTTGATTTTGTAAAATTTGTTGTATTGCCAAGATTTTTTTGCCAAGTTTTGGCCTTGGCTTTCTTAGCATGTCCATATAATAGATCATAACTACCACTATATTGCAATGACATTGCTTATACCTACAGATTATGCCAGTTCTTATGAAACTTCCTTATTCTTTAACTTCACTGGGATACCAATGATGTAAGCAGTTCCAAGTTGATGACATGATTTATTTTCTGTACACTTAACACCAAGAAAATACGACCATCCAAAGCCTTTGGTATGATTTTGAATCTAGCTAACCACGTCTCAACAAAATTTATTCAAACATGAAGACAAAATGAATAGAAATTTTTCAGTTGTCTTAGTGTTGGAATTTCTTTGGAAAAATGCGTATTGAATCTTCAAATGCCACATCTATTTTACTCATCATTGGAAAACTACCAAAGGCACTCTTTCAGTCCAATGTAGGATGTTTGTAATTACAAATCCCATTAACCGTAATTTGATCATCCATCAACATCATTTCCTTTTACTATTTGGATAACATTGTATTTCTTACATATATGTTATTCACTACTCATATCAATTTAATAGCAATTCCCCATACCACATCAAATGACTATTGACACAGTGGAACTTGTACTGTGAAATCATCTTATTGAGGCTCTTCTACCCCATGTTTTCAGAGTTTTCTCTTCAACTACACGTTGAGATGTAAATTTTTTCTTTCATCTCAAACTAATTCTTTTTTGGATGTTATTACACCAACCTTTGCTTAATATAACAATAATTCAAGGAAAAAGACACAAAACATAACATTTGGTGAACATAAGAATACTGGACTTGCAGCTGTGTTGGAAGGGGCTATTATTCTTGATAAATTGAGGATTATCTTGCATCTTGCAACATTGTAAGTGTTATCACTTAGAATTTTCCTTAGAAGTTATCAGAAGAAGGAAGAAACCAAGGTAACAACAAACCAATCTTTTAAGTATAGGCTCTAGCAGCCTATGACTCAGAGAGGGCTCTCTCTATATAATTTAGCTTTGTTTATTATGGGATTTTAGGCTAGTTCTTAGTGTTCCTTGGGGTTTTGGTTTTGATTTGAAGGTTGGGTGGTTAAATTCTTAGAGTAGATGGATAAATCTAGGTCTTCAAGCCATTGGGCTATGGAGTCAACAAATGGATAGCAGGAATGGACCAATTCATTAAAGGGAATGTTCACAGGGCAGGCTAGCAGAGAAAAATGCAAATCTTTAGGCTTAATGGGTGAAGTAATTCGAACCAGGGTGAGAGGGAACTTAAGAATCCTTAGGTTGGGATCAAAATGAAGAAAAAAGGATAATCATGAACAAAGGGCAATTAAGAATCATTTGCTATATATCACAAGAAGTCACCTAAACTAAGGAGCAATCAAGAATTCCTTAACTTAGATTTGTGAAGAAAACATATAATAATGCATAACAGTCAAGACAGAGTGCATTTAAGCAATTTCTGAAATATCATTCCATGTTATAACATTTAGATTTTAGAGATACATAAAAGATTATGGGAAAAACTTGAAGAAAAGCAACATTGAACATGAGATAATACTTATTTGTATTTTGCTTTACACAAGAATCTTGTAAAATATATGATCTTTATTCCTTGATCCAACAAGCCAATCTAGTCATTGATACAATAGAATTCCTTATTTGAGAGAAAAAGTCTATAGAAACATTTTTTAATCCACCCTACATACTTCAAATTGTGAAGTATTTATACAAAAACTTATTACAAAATACCTCAAAACAACTTGAGATTTATTTTAGGAAGTACAAATATCTGCTTGCAAGAAGATAGAGACAGCTAATGAACTATTTCTTGTTGTCCCTTTAATTATGTTTGTGCTAGCCTTTATGGTTGAGGTGTAGCCCTTTATGCTAGCTTACAGTTGTGGAGTTTCACGCTGGAATCTTCTTTGCTTTCATATTTCGAATGATAATCTTTAACCTTGATACCCTTTGACCCTGTTGTGTTGTTTTTCCTATTTCACCCTGTTGCCTTCATTTTTACTGCGTAGTAACTTTCAGTTGTTTATTTATCACAGTAAATCTGTCATTGTCTCCCACCATTCTACATCTGGTAATTTCACATTTATCATCCTCCTGTAAATCTCATCAGCCTCGGTATCTATAGAAAAAATTGTCTTGGTGAGGAACAAATGTTTTACCTCATGCTCAAGGAAAAACAAGTTCTCAAATGTATCATATAATACTTTGCCTGTGGGCATGGCTTTAATGGGTGAAGAACTAGCTTGTTCCTTAGCCAATTTTCTAAGTCTATCACCATAGTCAACTGTGTTATGAGCTTGTCATTGATGACCATAGGACTGGTCTAACCTTTCTCCCTCAAAATCTAAAATTTAGCCATGAACCTATCAATGGCTACCTGCATATTGTGGCACTTGTCTTCCAAATTAAGCATAGGGTTCCTTTTGGAAAGGACCTTCCTTATTTCCAAAATGGCAGCAGTCCTGTATTCTATATTTAGCTCCTGGAGCTCATATTTATTCTTGTTGTTGAGGAAGTGGATGAGTATATTTGCATCCTCTGGCTTATTTCCAAACTCCTCCTTTACTTTCTGGATAGCTTCAGTAGCTACCTTTACTAGCTCTGTTTGCTCAAAAATAACTTGGATTGATGGCCAAATATCATTGACACAGTCAATGATATTGGCCCACAACATTTCCTTGGTTTTTCCAAGTGGCTTTTCCAGTGTTAAATACTTCTCTAGGATTTTGATTCTTTCACCCATTCTCTGTTCCTTTTGTGTTTCTTCTTTTTTCTTGAGTTGGGCTAGTTTGCAATCAATTTCCAACTTTGCCACCTTTTCATTTAACTTTTTCATCTCTGTAGCCTAGATGGTCACTTCTTCCATGGATTTCACAAGTTCTACTGCTTTCTCTCCTGATGTACCTGTTGTTGATGTAGATTCTACTGGCAATGTTGTTTCAGGTGGAGCTGTGGGTGCTAGTGATGCTGCCAGTGTAGAAGGAACTGTTGTGGATACCATGGGGATGAAAATTCTAGAAGTTGTGGCCAAGTCACTTTGCTTCGATTGAATTTAAGTGTCCAACTCCTTCTCTGTCTCCTTGATTTGATCATTCAACTTCAAGACCAAGTCCATGATCTCTTCATGTCCTTACTAGGCTTCTAGGACCTCTAATGTTTGTGGATGATGTAGCTAGGGTACCTTTAGCTGCTTCTTGAGTGCAAAGATATCATCAATTTTCTTCTTAATTAGCTGCTTTATGGCTTTTATATCCTTTGTATCATTTCCCAATTCAATTACTAATTCCTCTAAGGACTTTATTCTTGTGTCCTTGGCCTGTGAGGAGGCCTTCTCCAACTAGAATTGTGCAGATATGTTGTTTAAGGAATTCTGTAGTTAGTGGCTACCTATGGCCTTTCCTATCAATGTGGAGTATATGATCTCCCCTACTTGTTTATGTAGCTCAATTTGGTCTATGGGATGGATATCCCTTGCCATCACTTCAAAATATACTTTCTTGAAATCTGAGGTTGTTTTTGGCTATTAAGTTGTAGGCTTGATAAAAGTCATCTGCATTTTCCCCTCTTTCATATCAAAGGCTGACATTAGCCTAGTTTTATTGGTAGGGGTCATCTTCAGGTACTGGGCATAAGTTTGGATTTTGAGCTTCTCATTCCTTGCTTTTATTTCCCTGTACTTTCCTTGATGTCTTGGTCTTTGTTAGCAGGCATTCTAAAGGAAGATAGTTCAAGATTGAGTTGCCTTTCCAACACCTGAGTTTGTGATGTGGAGGGTGTGCCTTCATATGGGGTGACGGGCCTGCTCCTGTTTCCTTCTGTAATAGTGACCTCTGTTGTCTCCTCTGTGTTCTCCTGTTCAGAGATAGGATTCACTCTCTGTCTTTTGGCTTGGCTTGTTTCTACATAAGCTTGTGAAGTTGCTCTTGCTGATGTGGTGGCCTCCTCCCTACTTCTTTTTAGGTTCTTCTCCTCATTTAGAGGAGTCTACATAACTAAGGGGGTACTCAGGGTTGTCTCTAGTGTGCTTGACTGCTCTGTCCTATTTGATTGTTCTAGCACCCATAGGAAAGAACCCTCATCAAGTTGTTTTTCTAGATCGATTAGAGAATTCTCTATGTCTATTCTGGTGTTGTCTTGATCAACTAGGGTTCCTTCCACCCATTCTAATTGGTTGGCATAGGCTTCAATCTCAGGTATGGTATGGTGAATAAAAGGTCCTAGCTTGACCTTTTGCCTCTTCTTAGTGATGAATTCCAAAGGTTCATATCTCCAAACAAAAATTCTTTGGAATTTCATGCTCTACAATATCAAATCTGCTTCACGGCCTGCCTCCATAGAGTTGCATATGAAGGGGCCTAGTTGGTCTTTTATTTTGAAGTTGGCCTTCTTCTTGGCATTTACAAAGTTTATCACATCTGCTTTGATAATTTGCATGTAGTATTATAATGTAAACAACCTCATTTGGAGGTACTTTGGTAGTTTGTATGGTGCCAGCATGCAACCATAAATTCTAATTTCAGTGTGGCTTTGGTATAAATACCAATCACTCACTTTAGGCTGCTTTGACAGTTGAAGGACTCCCTTTATTTCTGGAATAATTCTTGGAGGAGGGTTTCCAGTCAACATTGTCATAAATGGATGTACAAATAAGTCAATGAAGTCTGAATAAGAGTATGGAGACTGATACTCATGGATTAATGGGGTCTAAAAAATGACTGACCTGGGTTGACACTTGGTGTCCAATTTTTAGAGGGTGAATGGGAATTTCTCTAATTGATAATATAATAATATATGGTATAAAATTGAGGAGTATTTGAAGACCCTTTCATTCCCCATTCTTGTGAACTGCTCATGCATCTTGTCAGCGATGAATGTGGCAAAGTCATTAATGGTTGCAGGAGGCTATCTTGGGGTATAGATGGACATGAAAGCCAGGATAATTTCATCAATATACTCACTTGTGGAGTAACCCAAACACACAAGATATCATGGCTACAATATTTTGGCCCCAAGGGGAAAATATAGTTGCTACATTTGGAGGGGGGTATTTAGGGATGTGCTTCTCTTCTCTGATGAAGGTTTGGAGCAATTGGGCCAATTTTGCAGAGTTGAGTTTGGGATATAAGTCCAACGGATCTCCAATTGAGAGGGGAGTTAGGTTTGGCACTTGCTGGAGCTGTAAAATTTCATTTATAGACTCAACAGTGATGGTGAAAAGGACCTTCTGGCCATGAGACATGATGGTTCTATGACTTGGGACATAGCAAGCATAACACATATGCACAATTTCAAGAAAAATGTGGACTTGGGGGAACTAGTACTTGGGCAAATTTGACTCCCAAAGGCCAATTTCATCAGCCTGGTTCAGGAAATTGTCCCTACTTTGGCAATGTACTTTGAGTAGGAGATTTATGATAGTGGTATCTCTAATCTGGAAATATTTATGAGCCAGGGGAAGGTGGTCTAGGTCTAAAAGGGGTGTAGAGATGGGTCTCACATCCATAGCAGTTGGGACAACCATACTCAGTTCTTATGGATTTGAGTATGGGGGGTAATTTCAAGTTTTTTAGGGAAATGGTATTCTACAAGGAGTAGGCTTGAGATCTTGAGTATTTTTAATTAATTTTTAACTTAACTAAAAACACTCAACAACTGGTTACTTTGAAATTGGCAAGGTATTTGGTGAATTCTAGTTTAAATACCTAGAACTAGGGTGGATTGGCTCTGAGAAGGGTGGCTGCCGATTGTAGGTGGTCAAAGAGGCTTTGTATAGGCTACAAGGGCGACTAGGTTGTCTGCGGCATCTTTGGAGTGAAATTGTACATGGTTTGATGACTTTGATGTTTGCAGGTGTCGTGCATGTGTACAGAGGCTTGCAGATGAAAATTCAGTGAAAACAAACAATTTTGGGGCTTTTGGCTTTTATATGCAAAAAGTTATTTTTTGGCGGGTACGGGGTGAATAGTGGTTAATTTGTCGCATAGTGGGAGGGCAGTAAGCAGTTCATTTCGCATTGCTTTTGGGCGCTTGGTGGTATTTGGGAGGGGTTGCTCGATTCCACTCATCGAATGAAACGTAGCATTGGGGGCCAGGGGGAAAACCACTTTATCGGGCTAGTAAAGGACAGATATCAGGTTGGCCCAATATGGATGAGGGTTGTTGGATGAGGAAGGGGATGATTGTACGATGATCAAGTGGAGAAGCTGTGGAAGGCTGTTGGGGGCCCAATGAGCACTTAATTACGGCAGTAACAGGGTTTAATAATGGCATAAAGTGAGATTAGGCTATCAGGGTAATTAACAGAGGATTAAAGGGGGCTTTATTAACTTGATCGTAGATCGACCAGTTAAAGGTTTTGATTGGGTTTTAGGTGAAAATTATAGTTTATAATTAAACTAGGGTGTAGGGTTAATTTATACATAGGATTTAAATATATACGGAAAATTGGGTTTTTATTGGAATTTAATATAATAAAGTTTGTAATTAATATGAAAAAGGGCGGAAAAGGAAAAACACTAAGAAAAATGTTTTTTTGTGAATTACATGTTTTTCACATATTTACATTAATACTTAGCGTAAAGAATTTTTGTGGGTTTTTAGCATGAAAAGTGTTTTATATGGGGGAAAATTGCTTTTCGTAGGCAAAAAATGTTTTAACCTTAGGAAAAGGAGTATTATTAGGAAAATGCATGAACTGAAGGGGTGATGAACTTTATGAGGGAAATCTAGTACTTGATATCTATAAGTCATTGAGCCAAGGATCCGGTCCCTCCAAAAGTTAGAGAAATGCTTTGAGCCTCTTTGACTTAAAGGTTTTAAGTACTTTGAACTTTATTATGGGAAATTAGTTAAGCAAAGAGATGAAATGAATGAGGGAAGTTAATTAATTGACTTTGAAATCCATTTTCATGCTTGATTGTCCATTCATATTTGGAACATGCGATGAAAGATGATAATATGCTTTTTGTCTAATCAATCATCATACTTCTGCAACCTTTCTTCTACTTACCCATCTACTTATCCTACCACTTTTTCTTCACTTTATTAGGGTGCATTTAAGCTAGCAAACCCTTATCAATAAATTCTTTTCTTTACATAGCAAACTATCTAAATCAAACCTTATATCATCCAAGGGCTCAAATTAAACAGTTGAGCTGCTTTTATTTACTCTACCTATCTAATTATTTGCCAAGATTACACTGTTTGGTTAGATATTATTCTTTATCTATAAACATAAAATTGAAAACATGAAATAGCCAAGTTTAAACATTTTGACTATCATGGATTATGGCAAGGATTACAAGCTGCACACAATCATTTATTATGCATAAAATTAAATAGGAGTGGCATTTTGACTTGCTCACTTTCATGGTATTTTTGTTTTCTTGGGGTTCATATTTTTCATCTTTTTTGAGATTTTTTATTCTTTTTGTCCTCTGGTTATTCTTTTAGGACAAACCCTCTTTACATTTTTTTGATTTTTTTAATATGGAAAACATTTGCACAAAGAAAAGGTTTGTCCAATATTACAAGGTTTAATCTCAATCAATCAAAATTATGATTCCTATTGGTATAGGAATCTAACAGTGGCTCCACTTGGGGATGGCATTTCTTGGTGAAATTTCAAGAACTTTGTAGATCAATAGCCTTCTAAATTGCTATTGATATTACCTTGCAACACTTTTCCTTTATGTTCTGCATTAGTACTATCTATGATAGTAAATCCTTTAAAGCTTAGGGCCTTCTCTCCGAGCTTCAACTTCAATGACCACCATCTGATCCAAACTAAACTTTTTGAAAATAAAGTATGTACAAATGAGATGTAAAATTAGTAGTCAAGTTCAATATAGTGTTTGAGCATTTGACCATTCACTGGTCCACCTTCTGCTTCTGTTGGGTAGTGGATCCCCCCATAGCATGTTTTTGGGGCTTAAAGCCCGAGTTTTGGTCAATGTAATGTAAAGACTCCATGAAATGTGGGCGTGGAGCATGAAAGTTTAGATGAGTCATAGGGTTGTCTGCCCTAAAATAATGTAATTAAATGTAAATTGTGTCAGCCTACCCATGGTCTGCAGACCATGGGATTGTATAAATAGAGTGAGGCTCTAAGTGTAAAGACAGTTCTGAGTTTTTAAAATGTAATAGATAGATACGAAGGCATGGTTAGAGGATAGAAGTGGACCTGAAGGTATTGGGTTGTAGTAGTAGGTAAAGGCTCTACGGCCAAGTGTGTACAGGCCTAGTAGAGTTTGCAACTGAGTGCGTGGACCCCTACAGCTGAGTGCGCAGGGTGGAGTCGGGTCTATATTGAACTGAACTTGAAAAGGATCATTAATAAAGCTAAGTTTATTCAGCATATTGTGCATATATTTTGTAGATCTATATTTTTATGTTCGACATTAATGGTATCTGGTTATCTATATGCACACACTTGGATGTATGTTTATGTATGAAAACTTTCTAAGTAATTAATGAATAGAAGCTAACTAAGGAAGACTTGGGTAATTAATACTGGTCGCATTGAAGCTGGATTTGCGCGAAGGCAGTCCCACAAGATGTAAGGAACCCGCTGGTGCATGTACACTAGTAAGCATGAGGGTTGAATCATGTACCTATCGCCCATATCAGACATCCCCAGGGTGTGGAAACCTGGTTCCAGCACCTTCCCATACTACTTCGGGTGAGACCTCAGTCCGCGCTCCGTGGACTATTGCCAAAAGGGCTAGTAGTACCAGGATTTTCTTGGCTAAACGCATTGTTGAACCTGGGTCAGGCCCCAAGTAGCCAACAAATGGTTCCGTTGCCGGGACTGGGATCTGCATAAGGGATGTCTGATGTCGTGCCACTGGAACCCAACAAAGAAGGAAATTGAAGAGTGTTTGGACAAGAAGATTCACGAGTTCGCGACAAAGGAAAATAGAACTCCATAGGTATCTAAGAAAAGGTGGTTGGATCGTTACGTGTATATGGAAATCCTCAAGATTTTTTTTGCATCCTTTCCCTCTAAACTATATAAGTGGATCGTGAGATTAGCCAATAGCTAGGGAAGGTGTAAGCTTGACCAACCGATAGTGTGGACTCTAGAATTAGTGCGCAGACTAGAGGCATCAGAAGACAAGATCGCATGAGTCGTGGACCATTGGCTCGACCTAATAATAGGGGGATTTATCACTGAGTTTGTGGTAGACATGACCGTGAGCTATAGCAATGTAGAATGATGTTTTCTCAAGGGACCATGAGGTAAGTACATTAAATATTTGAATACCTGGATTAAGATGTTGTTATGTGAAAAGCGGGTTATGTGAATACATTAATGTTTGGAACAACGTGGAGCAGAAATATCTACAAAGGTAGTGGGGAATTAGGAAACAACCCCTTAATTTCACCTTTGTGAGAAAGCGAGGAAGAGCTCACTCGGGTCTCTCTGAGAAGTGCTGTCAGTTTGATAAGGCATCGAATTCTGCAGTTACAACCTCCACCCATGCCACCACCCGCTTCACCTCCCTCACCTCCATCTCCACCCACTCCACCTCCACCAACCCCACAGTTTAGCATGGCAAGCACGATCAAGCTACCCGTTTTCAGCGGAGTAGGGAATGAGGATCTAGACTAGTTCTGGTTCATGGAAAGAGTAGTGTGGGAAGCGCAAGGGGTCATGAACAACAACATTAAGAAGGCTACATTGGTGAGCACACTGCAGGATCGCGCATTGACATGGTATATCAAGCACTCTAATGACAACCCAAACGTAGGGATAACAGAGATCTAGAATGTGTTGAATAGAGAATTTAGCTGGCCGAAATCAGAGACATAGTTAATCATCGGGTTTAAAGAAATCGCGATACTTCTAGGTGAGGCCCTGGGGATCTAGATCAGTGGCTGAAGAGTACGATCTGCGAGGCTAATATGATGCTCACGGATGCATAACATCACATATGGTTTTCAATATCCCTGACACTGCACTTGAGGACAATGTTGTCACAACAAAAACTTTCCACCCAGGCCGAAGCGTTGGAAATGGTGATGAGGTTGCATGAGACCCCAATACAAAATCTTGGGTTGGGAGTTCAACAAATCCACGGAAACTACAAAATATTTGCCTGGAAATGCAGAGCTTGAAGCAGGATAGGGCACCGTGGCCAGAGGCGTGCGAGGAAATATGGTGCATAAAATTCAAAGGCCATGGCCATGACAAGGACCACTATCTAGTATTCGTGAGCTACTTGGAAGGAGGGGGACCAATACTGTTGAGACCAGAGGCACATGCAGGGCCGAGTGCAACACCTACGTTATGGTGTGTGATTTGTCAGATAAGAGGAAAACACACGATGGATAATTGTCATTTGTTGCAGAAGTATACGCCGACTCCTCAGTAGTTGTTTTGTATGAGGAGTGCACATGTCGCAACTATGAGTTAATGATGGATCAGACCCTAGCCTATAGAATGCAGACATAAACGCAAGCCCTCGACCCAGCTTTGGGGATGGCGCACACTGGATTTCAAGGGCGAGGTCAAGGACGAGGAGGAATGGGACCAGGAAGGGGCCACAGATAGTTAATTTGTTACAATTGTGGAGGACGAGGGCACTATGCCCATGATTGTACCAACCCGATGAGGATATCCTATTCATATTGTGCTCAGTTTGATCATGAAATGATAGATTGTCCTACGTTGATCACACATATGCACGAAAAAGGGCTACGCGAGCCTCCTCTGACTCAAAACATCCAAATGATGAGGTTTGAACTGCGTGAAGAAGACCCAAATGTGAACATGGTGCTCAAAAGCGATGACCACAGTGGAGGATAAGGGGAAGCAACCCAAGGAAGATACATGGGTTCGCAAGGCTCCAAAAAAGGAACCTGAGTTTGACTTAGAACGTGCAAACGATACGTTCATGGAAGCTAAGAAGAGCTTTGTGGAGGCCTCCACTTTAGGTAGTAAGGATCAACTAGAGCCAAGGATGGATCCTTCTATGCTTACTACCTTTCTAGAGACATGCATGAAACTGTTGTGCAACAACAAGGCAGTTAAGGGACTACAGGAGCTAATCACTAGGTGCGTGAGGTGAGGAGAATCGCACGTAGTCCAGAAACTGGGAAAGCATGCGTTGCACAATGGGAGGGAAATGAGATTAACGTCGTAGATTGGTGAGTATGAAATGGATCAAGTCATCCTAGATCTGGGTTCGGACGTGAATGTGTTACCAAAGAAAACATGGTAACATGTGGGAGGGCCCATGTTGCAGTGGTCCCCTATTCAATTACGAATGGCAAACCAATAAAATATTTTGCCCATGGGGAGGTTGCAAAGGGTAACAATTGATATTAAGGGCGCGAGCACACAGACAAATTTTGAAGTGATAGAGATTGTTGATGACAATAATCCCTATCCTGCGTTGTTAGGAATAGACTGGGCCACCAATATGAATGGAGTTATCAATCTGAAGAAGCAGAAGATGATATTCAAGAAAAAGTCCCTACACGTAGTAGTCTCGCTAGACCTTGCCGAAGGAGCGCACTACACAGAACCAGTGTGCGATGATGAGATAGATTGTATTTACTAGATAACAGTGCAAGACTAGGAGCAGGTGAACCTGACTACAGATGGGAGAATCTCATGGGAGCGCTACAACTCCTGTACTTTGGATTCAGATGACGTAGAATGCTGGCAGAACCGATTGCACGAAGTGACAACACTAAATTGCAACATGATGATTAGATCACTGCATTGCGTGACGACAAAGGTAAGGGAACTACCAACATATGATGGAGTGACAATAGTGGATGAATTCCTGGAAAAATTTGAAAGTGCAATACTGGAACAATAGCGGTACGGTGCGCTAAAATGGGCATTGCGTGAAACACCCGCACAATGGTGGATTACACATCAGGAGACCATTGTGAACTGGTGTGAATGTAGCAGGATGATGTGCATGCAGTTTAGAAGTCCCCAACTTCGACCAAGAGTCGGGCAGCCAGGACGGAGCAGCTTGCATGCCCACCTGTGTCGATGGGTATAGATGTGTGTTGTGCAGCCCACACAAACACACCCCAAAGTAAGAATGAAAAATCAAAATAGGACGCAGCAACAGGAAAAGTGACGCACTACATAGAGGGTCCACGTAGAAGCATTCAAGAAGGTATGAAAAATCTTGAATAGGGTTTACTAGGCGGGACGAATTGATTGGGACCTATGCATACTGACGGTCCGATGGGCCGATAGGGCCATGCACAAACACCTTAGCATGAAAATGATTCTGAAGACAACGAGCAGAGTCGAGACCATAGTTTTGGGAAGGTATCCTCCCGCAATAACTCCCATAATTGGGATAGCACGTGAGGACTAGAACGAAGGGATTATGCAGCCGTGCGAGGATGAACATATGCAGATTCAAGAGGCCATTTGGTGAGGGAAACTTGAGATTTGCAAACTCGAAGAAGATCGGTTACGACTGAAGCAGAAAAGCATGTTAATGAACATGGAAATCAAAAAACTAGAAACTGAAATCGCGCAAGCATGTCGTGTCGATAGAAGGATATAACAAGATATGGGTAGCCATACCACCATATTAGAAGATTGTCGCCGAGAATTTTTGGCTCTGCTACCATGGTTGTGACCGCACCTTATCAGACAAAGTAACTAGGGGAGCACACTGCATAAGGTAGAACGCGAGGCACTGACTGGTGCAAGGGTAACTGAGGAGGGCCCGCAGACTGGGTTGGATGGTGAACTGAAGCCTTTCACTCATGGTGCAACCACCTAAATATCCATAGGAAGCATAGTCTCAATGCTCCAAGCAGTTGAAAGAGAGTGCGGGACTATAAAAGAGTCTGTATGGGAGCTACGTGACAAGGAGGTTGCGCGCAAGATAAGTATGACACACGGGTCACATCCATGCACAGGGGGTTGTGTTGCCAGGCTGGTAGGCTGGAAAGTGACCATTGGTGTCACTGTTCATGACAAGATGTCCAATTTAAGGCAACGAGGAATAGGCGGTGGGAAATTAAGACAAAAAATCACAAATAGATTTGGAACTATCTATCTCCAGTCCCACATTAATGAGCCAAATAAGGGGGGAACGGTCAAATTTGAAGTCAAAATGGTCTATAAATCATAAGTGACTCTCCACCAAACAACCCTTGGCATTTTGAGAATTCAGTTGTTGCGTTATCAATTCGGTATGGACCTGACGAATTTGGAGGCTTTGAGAGCAAGTTCAGTGTTTAATACATTTTCGAAAGAGATGCAAGACTTCCTGAATAGAGTGATGTCGACAACCGAAGGAGCCATGCAGAGCCCTACGCCACTAGTATGGGATGCACTAGAAATTCCTAGATCTCCCTAGACACCGAGGCCCAAAAAGGATCCACAGGCAGCAGGACCAGTCTGCATGTCCCCACGAAATCTGTAGTTTGGTAAACTATCTATGGAAGACAAGGGCAAGATGATTAATCTTGAGATAGATGATGAGGAGAAGGATCTCTAGACCTTCATAGAAGAGATTGAACAAGAGGAAGAAATGGCAGAAGACATTCAGCGAGTGCGTGCTGCAGAAAAACTACCCAAGTATGTCCCTATGTGGAAAGGGAGAGTAAAAGTACCCAAAGATCTAGATGTCGTTAAGAGTGCATTGAAAACCCCACTCCTCCCTGAGGAAATTTTGTTTTAAGTTTTAGTTCTGGGTCTCATGCCCACAATGAAATTTGAAGATTGGGACCTCACAGATAGTGAAAAGTTCCCACATTTGGAGACTAGAAAACTCATGAAACTAAGCAAGGAGGGGGTAGTTACAGTGCTACAGCCACGAAAATGGTTATGCAGGGTGGAGGAGGCTAGGTTACTCTACCTACTATGGATTTCACACTTTCATCGAGCACCAATCACGATATTTGTCATCAGGCAACTACTTTGCTTAGTACATGATGGGTACTTGTGGCTGGAGGAGCCTATTCTTGTCATAGCGGAGCTTATTGATGGGATTTCTTGGCTTCCCTATACGGGAAGGGACCCTGCAGAAATAGTAGGTAAAAGCGGAGACTTGGCATTTGTAGAGGCCATGAAGAAGAAATACAAGTTGGAGAAAAAGCAGATGGGCTACATCATTACTAGATTTCAAGACAAAGGGGTGTGTGTAGCCACCCAGCTACTAGTAGTACAAGTGATGAGAAAATGTTGCGGCAACGAGGTACTAGCAACAGTCATCGTGCTGGCCGAAAAATGCACTGAGGGGGTATAGTTCAACTGGGTGCAGTTCCTCTATGAAGAGTTCCTGGAGAACTGCAAGGAGGCCCAGGAGCAGGGTAAGACCTTCCACTATGCGTGGTTTCTCTTATCCATCTTGTTGGTTGCAGGGGAATTGCCGAAGGATAGTCAGTTTCCTCCTCTTGACCGGGACTTGCCAGAGATAGTGAAATATGCGTCACTATGGGTGACAATGGACACCATACAGATCTGCAAGACCAAGATCTTTTGGATACTCATGGAGGCGAGCATACGGATTTGGATCAACAAAACGACTGTGCCTATCCCCCACGATATATGATAGTCTGTGGAGCATTGCAAAATTTAAGGCAGATATGCACAATGTGTATATCAGGGTGCAGAAGGATCCGGAGTAGAAATGGACCAAACTCCCCTTCATCGTGATTGATGACATCATTTTCACGGTGCTTGAATCATGGCCACTCGAATGGCACACCCCGGATCTGGCAGTGCGCGATGGGACGACGATTCAAAGACAGAAGGATGTCGATAAGCTATTGGCAAAACAAAAGTGGAATGAGTAGTTCGCTGAGGAGGTAAGGAATTCCTGTGAGGCAGCGAAGGCTGCCGCAGAGCAGACCAAGGCTGCAGAAAATCCAGCAGCATCACCGACAACTGAGGCAACCACAACATAGGAGGGAAGAGGCTCGGACCTGACCATAGGACAGGAGACAGATGACACGGCGGAAGGCGCGGACCCAAGAACATCATCGACACAGCTGAAATGGCCGCATAGTATGGAATGGACAGGGTCCCAGAAGAAGACCAAGGCTTCCAAATTGGATGGGGAACCTATTACACTAATAGAGGGTGACATATATGACATCGCTAACACTATTTGCAAGGTCACCAAGGAAGCACTGTAGGAGCCAATGTCGGAGCAGCAGAGTGTGTTGGGGGCACTCAGGGCACAACTACAGGGACTTTAGGTGTGACTCCCACAAGAAGGAATGGTAGCTATCTATGGTGCCATGGGAACAACGGCAATAGAGCAGTTGTTGGAGGCCAAAATGGCCAACACCGTTGCACTGCCAGAAGTAGCACTGATAGCGGATAGCATGGAGGATAGAAACATGGTAGGATGGATCAAGGGACTCGGCCTAAACTTGGCTTCCCTTCAGCAGGATATTTTATACCAGCTGCAGGATGGAGCGAGAGTAGAACTTTGCACCAGGGAAGGACACACAGTGAAAATGCTAAGTGAACAGCAAATCAACATTGAGCAACTTGGCTTACAACACGATGAAGCGATGGCGCCACGAGGGCTTCACTAGGTGAGAAATACCATATCACGTGCATTCATATTGGGGAATATATATTGAGGAAAATAATGACATAATATATTGAGTGTATAATAGGGGGTAAAGGGTTTTTATATTGGGAGGTATAAAAAATGGAGCTCAAAGTTAATAAAAAATAATAAACGGGTATAAAAAATGTTAATGAAAAAATGGATACCTACAATATCTAATGAAATAGGGGTTTTTTAAATTGGGAAGGTGTATTGGGTTTGTATTGGTAGGGGGTTAAGTAATGTGACTTTTAGAGGTATTTCTCAATATGTTGTCAAATTAAGGGTATTTTTTAGTATGCCACAAACGCATGTGCTATGTCAAAGGTTCACTGAGTGAAGCCCCCGTGGGTGGCACAGAACCAGTAGTTGGAGAAAATCGTAGAGGAAGCATGCTGCCACACCAGAGAGCTGGAAATTAAAACAGACCTACCAATAGGAATGCGGATCCACAAATTGCCCAGTGGATTCCGTGAGGCAAAGGAGGAAGCTACAAGGATCTAGCTAGACCTCAACCTGCAAATTTCTAAACTGTGATTAAAGGCAGAGTCATCCATGCCCCCAGAAGTTCATGAACAGCACACTGGCAATGTCCAAAAAGGACTTGAAGAAATTGAACAGGCAGTGCAGAGTTGTACCACTTTGTTGGAAGAATCCTTTGGGGCCCTCACAGCCCTACAGGAGAACCCCATCATACAGCGTTTGGAAACCGAGGAGTAGGAACTTCAAATGCAGTATGATAGTGTGCATGTGACGACGCAGACAATAGTCTTGACTCAGCGGCTTGCAAGGCTACAATAGGTGAAGGCATTGTAGGAACAAGTGGATGCAACGCACCAACAAGAGGCAGTACTTAAAGCACGCGTCCAGCATTGGATTAATGAGGCCTTCCACATAACCGCCACCATCAAAGGAAAGCTCACACAAATGAAAGTATTGCATGCTCTCAGATAGAGATTTGCCTAGGACAATGAGTATTCAGCTGAGTAGATAGAGCAAATCTAGCAGACGGCAAAACAGTGCATTGCGGACCTTCACGGAGCTCAGGAAGAGTTGGAACGACTTCGTACCAAGATCGCCACACAGTGACTCGAGACAAGTTGCGATGATTATGTTGGGGGCCTGTTGGGCATCAGATCCCCCCATAGCATTTTTTGGGGCTTAAAGCCCAAGTTTTGGTCAACTAATGTAAAGACTCCAGGAAATGTAGGCACGGAGCACAAAAGTTTAGATGAGTCATACGGTTGTCCGCTCTAAAATAATGTAATTGAATGTAAATTGTGTTGGCTTACCCATGGTCCACAAACCATGGGATTGTATAAATAGAGTGACGCTCTAAGTGTAAAGATAGTTCCGAGTTCTTAAAAAGTAATAGATATATGCAAAGGCATGGTTAGAGGATATAAGTGGATCTGAAGGTATTGGGTGGTAGTAGTAGGTAAAGGCTCTGCAGCTGAGTGCGCAGAGGCCTAATAGAGTTCACAGCTAAGTCCGTGGATCCCTACAGCTGAGTACGCAAGGTTGAGTCAGGTCCGTATTGAACTGAACTTGAAAAGTATCATTAATAAAGCTAAGTTGATTCAGCATATTGTGCATCTATTTTGTAGATCTATATTTTGATGTTTAACATTAATGGTATCTGGTTATCTATATGCGTGCACTTGGATGTATGTTTATGTATGAAAATTTTCTAAGTAATTAATGAATAGAACCTAACCAAGGAAGACTTGGGTAATTAATACTGGTCGCAATGCTGCTGGATCTGCACAAAGGCAATCCCACAGGATGCAAGGAGTCCGCTGGTGCGTGTAAGCTAGTAAGCGCAAGGGTTAAATCACGTACCTATCGCCCATATCAGACATCCCCAGGGTGCGGAAACCTAGTGCCAGCACCCTCCCATACTACATCGGGTGAGACCTCAGTCTGCGCTCCACAGATTGTTGCTGAAAGGGCCAGTAGTACCGGGATTTGGTTGGCTAAACTCACTGTTGAACTTGGGTTAGGCCCCAAGTAGCCAAGAGCTTCTGTACCATCCATTTCTCTTAGGAAGAAAGCATTGTTACCTCTGAAAGCGTAAATGACATATGGTCCTTTCCATAGGAAATCAAATTTCCCATGTTTACCTTTATCGTCCCTCCTTGAATCCCATTTTAGGACTTTGTCGCTAAGGTAGAAATCTTTAGCCTTGGTTCTCTTGTCAAAAAGCTTCTTGATCCTTTCCTGCACAACCTGAGATGTGATGTACACTTCCTCCCTGGTTTTCTATAAATGAATTGTTTGGTTGATTCTTCTTTGGATATTATTTGGTTCAACTTACAATTCTTGGAGCAATTTCATCACTGGTGTTCCCAAGGAAGATGGAAAAACTGCTTCCATCCCATAAACTAGCTGGTAGGGAGAAGTACCAATTGATTTATTTGTGGTTAGCCTGTCTGCCCATAAGGCATTTACTAGCTTTATATTCCATGATTTCTTTTTATCCTCTAACAACTTTTTGATGATATTTACCAAACTTTTTTTTGAGGATTTTGCCAATCCATTTCCTTGAGGATAATAGGTCGTGGAATGGCCCATGGTTATATGATACTTGTTACAGAAATCTATCATTCTTTTGGATTTAAAGGTTGTTGCATTGTCAGTAATGATTTTAGTTGGACATCCAAATCTTGATAGAATGTTGGTTTCTAGGAAGGTTATGATAACAGTGTCAATGCCTTTCCTTGAAGGTATGGCCTCTATCCATTTCATGAAATATTCTATGGCAGTGAGGATCCATTTGTGTTGGGCAAAGGACAGTGGGCGAATCTCACCAATGAATTCTAACCCCCATTGTTGAAAAGGTGCTTCAGCAGAGATTGGTTTTAGGGGTAAAGGTAGAATCCTTTTCCTTCCCTCAAAAATTTGACATTTGTGACAGGAGGTCACATGTTTCTTTACATTAGAAAACAAGGTAGGCCAATAAAAACTAGCTCTATGAATTTTATCTGCAGTGGTTTTCCAGTAAAGGTGTCCTCCACAGTCACTTGCATGAAACTCTTGTAATACTTTGTCAGATTCATATTTTAATAAACAGTTGAGAAAAATACCTTCATGATTCCTCCAAAACAAAGCATTGTCAAATATACAAAATTTTAAGGACTTCATCTTCAAAAATCTACTTTTGGTCTTAGATAATCCAGGAGGAGCTTATAAATTTTGTAAAACATAAATGATATCAGCATACCATGGTGATTCAATAAAGGGCTAGCTAATTAGTGGAGTTGCCATCTCCTCTTCATTATCTATTTGTGCAATAAATTTTATATCCAGGTCCTAACAGTTTGACTCAGCCATGAGCTTGGCTAAACCTTGGCCCTTGATTAACTTAGTTGGTCTGATTTCTATGTCATATTCTAAAATAGTAGCAATCCATTTTCCCCTCTTTCCATCTGGACCACCCTGAGTTAGGATGTCTTTGACTACTGAATTGGGAACATAGGCTACTATATGAGAATATAAAATGTATACTCTAAAGTCCTTGATAGCTTTGACCAAAGAAAACACTTCTTTTTCCATTATGTTATATTTTAAGGAGGTGTCTCTCAAAGCCTTGCTAAAGAAAGTAATAAGTTGTTCATAACCCTGGTCATTTTTCTGCAGTAAAACTACGGCAATTATGTGCTCAGAAGCAAAGGAAAATAAGATGAAATCTCTGTCAAATTTTGGACTACTAAAAATTGGTGTTCTAGATAAGGCTAGTTTAATGTCTTCAAAGGATTTCTTAGCCTCAATAGTCCATTTGATGGTCTAATATTTTTTTAACATATTGTTCAGTGATCTAATTAATTCTGCTAAACTAGAAATAAATCTCCTAAGAAAGTTAATTTTCCCTAAGAAACATTGTAATTCTTTGATGTTCCTTGGATGTTGTATCTGTAAGATGGCTTCTATTCTAGCAGGGTCTATTCAGATACCATTTTTTGAAATTATATGACCTAGTAACTTTCCTTCTTTTAATCCAAACAATGAAGTTCCATATTTCCTGCATTTAATAAAAACCTACCTTAGATGATCCAAATGTTGGTTGTTAGATTTTGAAAATACAGTAATGTCATCTAGGTATATCACTAGGAAATAATGGATTTCTTTAGAAGAGGCTATATCCATAGCCCTCTGGAAAGTGTCTCCTACATTCATTAGTCCAAAGGGCATTTTCACATACATGAATGTTCCCCAAGGAGTGGTAAAGGCAGTTCTGGCTTGGTCATCAGGATGAACTAAAATCTTATTGTAACCAGAAAACCCATCCAATAGTGAGACCCTAGTTGATCCAACTACCCTTTGCAAAATATGGTCCATTTTGGGGAAAGCGTAATTATCTTTAAGGGATACTTTGTTGAGGTTTATAAGGTCCACATAGAGTTTGATTTCACCAGTTTTCTTCCTACTTGGCACCAGGTTTGAAACCTAGTCAGAAAATCTGATTGGTGCAATTATCTTAGCATCATACATTTTCTGGATTTCCTTTTCAATTGAAGGTAATAGGACAGGATTTATCCTTCTAAGTTTTTGTCTGAAACTTTTTTGATTTTATTTTGTAAGGATTGTGTGTTGTATGATGTTGGTGTCATATTATTTGAGGTCCTCATAACTTCAAGCAAATACATCTTGAAATAATTTTAATAACTCAATGTATTTTAGTCATTAAGTGGGAGGTAATGATTTAGAAAGTTTGATACATCTCTTATGCGTCTTGAGTGGAATCACTCCCTCTGGCAGAGAGACTGTCAGCTGCTTCCATTTTTGCAGCTTTGCCAATATCAACAATTTCTTCGAACACCATCCTCTAATAGGACCTGCATTCCCCCACATGCATCATCGATTAAAGGTGCAGCAGCCTCTTGGGGATGAAACTATCCCACCTCGATTATTGGTTCTTGTGTAACAATAGCTTCGTCAGTGGGTTTTATCACAGTTTCTTTATTTTCTTGGTCAACTTCCATTTTTACTGTTGGTTCTTGTGTGGCAGGAATAATATTCATAAGATTTTGTTTGTTGTTTTCCTTCAAACTAGCTTCAGTCTCTGTTGCTGGTTCTTGTGTAATACAAACAATGAACATTGGCTCATGGATATTATCTTTTCCTTCCTCCTCCTGGCTGATCTCCTCCTCCATTGTTGTTCCTGGTGAAACATCAGTGTCAACCAAGGTTTCCTGTGTATCCATTGCTTGATCGCTCCCTGTGGATTGTGCTATGTCGATTGCTGGTTGTTGTGTATTAGCAATTTCCTCGACAGGTTCTAGTGTAACAGCTTCCCAATTTTGAGTTTTAATCCCCCTCGATGTAGTGTCTGCTGCACAGACTTTGAATTGGCTTCCACCAACTTCTCAGCACAGGCTATGCACAGAGTACCTGGGATTTCTCCCCTTCTGGCCCTATCCATGGCATCTGCCAAAGTATCTAGCCCTGGGGCTCTTGGCTCTACCTTTCCTAATGCTAGCTGTCCCCTCAATTATTTAATTTATTTTTCTAAAATATCAATTTTCGACTGCATAGACTGTGTTTTTCTCTTACCAGTTGAAGGAGGTTTTTCTGGCTGAGCTTTCTCCTCGTCCTTCTGCTTGACTGCTTATTTGTCCTTTCCTGAAATGGATCGGGAATTTGGGTGCCCACTAACCCTTATTCTCTGCTTCGGCCTTCTATCGCCAATCATTTTATCAACTGACTTCTTACTGACCCTCACTGTCGAGGACTGAGGTTGCTCTTTTGTCACTTATGGAGTTTCCCCAGCCGTCTATGTTTGCCTTCTGCAAATGGTGCTGGGCCTTTTCTGCATGAATTATTGCCCTATCGGCTCAAGGCATCTAGAACAATGAGTTTAATGAGGCCATGGTTCGTAACATACGTTTCTAGATTTGCAGGTGTTTTCACAGCCGTAGCCATGTGCCTAATATTGCGCAGTAAGAAATAAGGAAGGTTAATTAGCTGCTGATGGAGGAGATGGTTCAGCAATGGGAAATGGTAATTAAACACAATTGTTGCCCTTCCCTCACACGTAATGTACTTAATGAGGAAGAGAGCAACATCGACCCACGGTTAGGGGAGTGACAATCTATCAATTCCCCTACCTTTCTTAACCAACGACTCACTTTCCTAAAGAAAATACCCTTTAAGTGAGGGGTCATTAACCTTCCTAGTAAACCATCTCTTCCCTTCTACTGGTAATCCTGTTACTCCGGCGTTAACTTCTTTTGTGACCTCCAATTTCAATCCTCTTACTTCTGTCTAGTTTCTTTCCAGGTTCTTTGCAAATTCCATGGCCACACAATTTTCCGATCCTTACAAGATCTGGAAAAATTCGAACCAGCCTACATCTTTGAAAACCTGGCGTGCTTCGAGGCAACCTTCTAGGGCTTCTATGGACCCTAGCTCATGTTGTATTACTACTCCTCCCATTGCCTATGCAATTCAGTGTTGTTTCACCTACTTATCCTTCCCTCCAGTAGACACTCTAGTTTTTTCAGCCTGTACTACTATCTTCCTCCTCTCCGAACACTCTAAATGGGGATTGGGCACTTCCAGCAGGGGTAAATGGTAGGGTGGTAGGGTGGCACAAGTGAATATTTTGGATTAATATTTGTCATGCATGGTTTGTACTGCTTAATGAATTTTTCCTTAATGGTGAGTCATGGGAAGGTCTCGTCAATGGTGCCTTACCCATTTTGGTATGATTCGTCATTAAATAATGATAACTACCAAGTCACATGCCTTAATTGCTATATTTTTCAAATAATTAGAAATCATGCAATGGTCATGACATGATGTGATTCGTTCCCCCCCAGCTTAATTATGACAGTCGTCCTTGGTCATCAATAATCATGTTAAGTTTCCATGATTTCAAAATAAAATGAATTCATTCTTACCTTTTTGATGACGTACCTGGGTGACGTGGAACAAGGTAATGGGCGGTGCAACATCAAATCATCCTCGGGCAACAAGACATGTGAACTTAAATCTGAAGACGAGGCTCACAATGATGTTTTTTCTATTTATTACAATAAAATATCTCGTTATATTCTTGAAAATTCATCAGTTGTTACATGTGTAACAGACAAGACGACTGATGTATATTAATTTAATATATTCAAAAAAAATATCGTGTAAAAACACTTATTGCATGATATACTTTGGAATAAAAAATGTTGTTATAGAGGGTGTAACAGCTGCCACCAAGTGATTTTGAACTACTACAAAAGTGTCTGTCTATGCCTGAGAAAGGTTTTCATAGCCAAATTATTGTTATTATTGTTATTTTTTTTTTGGATAGTGTAACAGTCGCTAGCAAGTGGTTTTTAGTTGCTACACTTATTGGAAAAATTAAAATTTTTGCAACACAGGAGGGCTTTCTCATGTTCCCGTAATCTATAGATCATAATTTGTGACAATGTTGACAAATGAATCCTTCGAGGTAGGTTTGTGATACAACCAAAGACGGTGCCTGTTTGCAAGTAATGATGTCCTTGCATTGTCAATGGTTAGCAAATTTATAGTGCCATTTTCAAAGACTGCATCTACCTCATAAGGACCTAGCCATCTGGTGCAGAGCTTACCCTTGAAGTCTTTAAACCTTGAGTCGTATAAGAGAACCCAATCTCCTTTCTAGAACTGCTTCTTATTTATAAATATGTCATGCCAATTAGCTCACTACTACTAGATAATCTCTATTTGCTGGATAACAGCCAACCATTTCTCCTCCAATTCATTGAGCTGGTTCAATCTCTACCTTTGTGCTGTAGCCAAATCCAAATTGACCTGCAATGTTTTCCTTAGTGTTTTGATTTCAAATTCAATGGGGAATAAAGGGTTCTTTCCATACACAAGTTCATATGGTGAGAATCCAGTGGTGTTCCTCCATGTAGTCCTATATTCCCATAACACTTCTGGAAGTTTTTCAACCCAATTCCTTCGATGACTAGCCACAGTATTAGTAAGGATTGCCTCAATGACTTTATTAGTGCTTTCTACCTGGCTATTCACCTGTGGATTGTAAGGCATTGTGATTCTGTGATGGATTTTATATTTTTCAACCAACTCCCGGATCTTATGAGATGTGAACTGGGGTCCTCCATCTGTGACTATCTCTCCTGGCATGCCAAACCGGATGAATATGTCTTCAATCAGGAAGTCAAAGACAACCTGCTCTGTGGCTCTAGTTAGTGCCTTCACCTCAACCCATTTGTAACATAGTTAGTATAGACCAAGATGTATGATCTCTGTGTAGATGAAGGATTGATTGGTCCTACAAAATCTAGAGCCCACTTCTCAAAATGTTCTATGATGATCTATAGTTGTAACGACATCTCATCTGATTACAGTGGTTGGCCCATCCTTTGACAACTGTCACAACCCTTCACAAACTTCTTGACATCTTGAAATATTGTCGGCCAGTAGTATCCTCTTGAAAGGACTTTGTATCTTGTCTATTTGTCTACAAAGTGTCCTCCGCAAGGTTCCTCATGGTAGGCTTTGAGGATATCAAAGACCATGTCCTCTCTAACACAACATATGATCTAGAAAATAGGTTCAGTGTGATAGAGGTTCCCATATATCCAGTTATACGTAGCACTTTGTTGTATGATTTTATTTTTCTCCTTGGAGGATAAATACTAGGGAAACTTCCCTACAGCAAGAGAATTGGCTATACCTACATACCAAGGTGAGTAAGTAGAAATAGAAAAAAGATATTCATTAGGGAAAGAATCTTCAGTAGGAGTGCAACTGTCATCAATAGTTAGCCTAGAAAGAAAGTTAGCTACTACATTGCCTTTTCCAAGCTTATTTACAATAGTGATTCAAATTCTTGCAACAAAAATAACCAGCATGTAATCCTACCATTTGTAATTGGCTTATTCATTAAAAATTGAATGGCAGAGTGCTCAGTGTGTACAAATACTTGATATCTGGTGATATAATGCTAGAATTTATTGATGGCGTCCACGACTGCTAAGAACTCCTTCTTGGTCACTGTGTAGTTGAGCTCAGCTAAAGTTAGATTTTTACTTATATAGTAAATAGCGTAAGTTTTTGTATCCTTCAATTGGCCCAAAATAGCACCTACAACAATATTTGATGCATGCATAGCTACGTGAAACAACAATTCGCAATTAGGTCCTCGCAAGACCGGAGCTGCTGATACACAACATTTCAGCTTTAATAAGGCTTGCTCACACTTCCCTGTCCACAAGAAATCAACATCCTTCACGAGCAAGGAAAATAATGGCGATGCAATTCTTGAAAAATTTCTATAAATATTTTGTAATACCCTACATTCCCCAAAAAACTACGTAACTCTTTCTGCATTTTAGGGGTTGAAATTCTTAGAATTATCTCTATTTTTCCAGGGTCTACCTTTATTCCGTCGACAAAAATGTAATTTCCAACCACGATCCCTTTAATCATCATCATGTGACATTTCTCAGTGCTCAAGGCAACATTAGTCTGTACACATTGCTCTATCACTTTTTCCAGATTGACTAATGTGTTGGAAATAATACTGAGAGGGGGGTTGAATCAGTATTATCAAGTCAAATATTCCTTTTTCAAAAATCAAATGATATATGCTACTTCAGTTAATTAAACCTACGTATATACGCAACTATGCAGAAGGAAACCCGCGTATACAAAGCAAACTTTTAATTCACTTTATCTTTCTGATGTTGATTGTTAATCTGTGTTTCAGAATCAAATAACGAGTAACCAGAAATAGTAAAACAAAGCAGAAAGAAAATCACACATAAGAACACAAGATATAAGGTGGAAACCTAATGTGGGTGAAAACCACCTGCTGCAATTCGTCTCTATCTTCTTTTAAATTAGAAACTTCTTTTACAATGTACTGGTGGAGTCCTTTACCAGTACGCAGGCTGAAACCTGTAGAGAGCTACAACCCTCTCTCATTCTCCAGCTTCTCCTGGAAGGGAGCTACAACCCCCTTTAGCTCTTGCACTAGCCAAGATACTAGTACGTAGGTGCTAGCCTACTAAAGGCTACAACCTTCTCTTTCTTCCAGGGACCACGTTTCATAAATTTTCAGACTAGATCCATGAACATCAATCAATCATCAAGAATTTCTCCATCAATCAATCTCCTTTTCACCAATTAGATCTGAATCGAGTAGATACTTCTCTGACAGCTCTACCCAAAACACAGTACCAGAAACCACACAACAAATTCTGAACCCAGAACATAGCAGCAATAAACAGAAGCAGCTAGATCACAACTCAAAATATATACGCTATTTCAATAACCTGCAACATGCGTGCATACGCCTCTGAGTTTGGGACAACCTGCGTATACGATGTTTACATTCACTGAACCAGCGTGTATACGCGCCTTAGCTTCACTGAACCTGCATACAGATCTATAAAGGATTTCTCTTTCAGATATTCAAACACTAATTAACCCAGATTATCGGTGTTTTAGATCAAGCAAGCGCCACATATAACAGACCAAAATCATACAAAGATACTATCATTCAAGCTTAAAGATTATGACCCATCAATAGAACTTATCCTTCTCTTTGCGCTAAGGTTCCTCCTTCATTCAGATCTAGATCTGCACCATAATCCAATTACCAATATTCCAGATCTAGCACTTTATCAGATATTCAATAATAATTTAGATGATCCTTTGCCACATGATCTCCTTCCTCTTTTATAGTCTTAGGCCTTCCACAATACCACGGTCCAAAACCATAATAAACTAATACCACAGACCCAATACTTGGGATCAACACTTTTGACGAGGTACCATGGTCCAAAACCATAGGTTTAAATACCAAGGACTAACTGCCACGGACCAAAGATAAGTTCCTCAACATATACGTGCCTTTGTAACGTCTAAGCCGCGTGTATACGCATCTTCATCTAGATGAACCTGCGTATATGTCTTTTCCTTCATTCTGAAAGCCTGAACTGAGATCTGTTATCAAAGAGAGTTGCCATCAAGGACAACACCTGTGCCATAATGCCAACAATCTCCCCCTTTGGACTTGATGGCAACCCCAAGATCCTCAAGATCCTCAAAGTCATTCTCCCCCTTTATCATCAAGGGCAAAGGGTTGTGCTCCCCCTGAGTATATGCTGAAATTTCTGTCTTGTTGTGCTGACCATGCTCCCCCTGGCTGTAGGCAAGATCTGCAACAAGATGTTCTTCAAGAAAAATGATGACATAAAAGACCTTCCTATCACCAGAAGACTCAATACTTACATCCATCACCCAAAAAAGTGGGGCTGATCCAGAAATTTACATATGAAAACCAAATACATTACATTTTCATCCCAGGCATAGTGGGGAAACCAAAATAGGCCGTTACATGACCTTGACACCATAAAAGAGATACATGACATAGAGACGAAATA
>APFE030083667.1:0-11403 GCA_000404065.3 Pinus taeda
AAATTTATTTCAAAACAATTATCACCTTTCAATTATTTTAATTAAATTGATTAATTTAAAAAAATGTTATATGAATAAGTGCCATATGAAATGGGTTATGATTTTGTGGGCATGTGGTATTGATGACCCATGTTATCATAACAAAGCCTACTTACAAGTGAGAGTGAATCTCCATAGTTAAAAATCTATTTTGATTAAATTGATTAATTAAAATAAATGTTATATGAATAAGTGCCATATGAAATGGGTTACCCCAGCCCATATTATCACAACAAAGCCTACTTAGAAGTGAGAGTGAATCTCTATAGTTAAAAATCTTGTTATATATTTTGTTTATTTAATCTAATTGATATAGTTATGCTAGCCTTAAAGAAGAAAATAAAAATTCCTCAAACTCTTCATAGGAACACAACGATAATAACACTCCTTAAATTAGAATACTTGTGAGTTAATTGTATATAAAAATCTTTTTTTATATAATAATTTAAGATATTATGTATTTATATAATATTTATTATATTAATATATAATAAATTTTCACATATATAATAAGTTATAAGTAATGAGAGTGTGTTTCTTTGTTATTAATTTTAATATCTAAAATTCCTTTAAAATAAAATTTATTTAATAGATAAAAATAAGATATATTAAAATTGATTATTATAAAAATAATTTCAAATATTTATTTGTATTTATATACATTTAAAATTATTTTTCAATTTTGAATTATTATTTTTATAAGGTAGGTATTCTAAATATAGATATCATATTTCTTTTAAAAGATGTCATGTATTAAAGTTGCACTTCACGTTATCTTACAAACTAATTGATAATAACAAAATGTTTAAAAGTTGTGTGTCATTATTTCATGAGTATATTTTTGAAGTAGATGTGAAACTTTCTTATCAATTATTACATTTTTATACTACTATTAGCACAATCATATCAATAAATTTGGTTGATATATAAGGTAGGCATTATTTTTTTTTTTAATAAAGATTTTATTTTTTATTTTCATGATAAATATTTTAATTAATTATTGCAAGGATCACAAAAATCAATATTTGCATGTAAAACAATTGTCAAATAACACTATTTTGACATACCCCACTATCTTCCATTTGTAAGGGTTACTTGTGATCCGATCGGTGAAATTAAAGGATGTTAAAATAATGAAAACAAAATTTATTAGAGTGAGGAGGAGGATTCAAAATATAAAAGAGATGAAAGAAAATGAGCATTTAACCATTTTAAAAAATTGGCACCCTAAAATTTGCATAAAAATGAAATGATAAAAGAAACACAAAAAATCATCTAAATTTCACTATTTCCTCTAACTCATCTAACGAGAGAATGAGATGTGAAATGTTGCATGTGTTTTTGCATCGCTATCTGTCACATTCAAGCACTTTGATTTTCTTAAATTCATCACGTTTCTCAGAGTTATTCTAATTTATAGTTCATAATCTTCTAAACGAAAATTGAAATCAAACCCTCTCACTCATTTATTTAAAAATCAAAATTCTTCAAAGTTTTTAAAATTAAATATGTTATTCTTTGATTTTCTTTGATTTGAAACTAAAAACGGTGTCAAATAGTTTTCATATCATGCCTTGGATGGTGTATAAGACAAAAAATGTTCTCTTGAAATCAAAATTTGTCCACTCATTTATTTAAAAATCAAAATTCCTCAAGGTTTTTAAAATTAAATATGTTATTCTTTGATTTTTTTATTATTTGAAACTAAACACCTTTCACATACTTTTCATATCATCTTTTGGATAATAATATTAGATCAAGGATATTGCCTTGAAAACAAGTCACATCTACCCATTTATTTAAAAATAAAAAATCTTGAAGCCCAACTCCAATATAGACCATATATGGACAATAAACATGCAATATTTGTTGTTATTATATTTTTCTGTTAGCTATTATATAATGTCTCATTGCTATTATATTTTCCAGTTAACTATTATATAACGTTTCATTTGCTTCTCTATTGCATCTAGTTAGTCTTTGTTGTTTATGACACTAGATTATTAGTAATTTATTACATGATATTATTAGTTTTTTTTTTGTTGGGTTAGTGTTGGTAGATAATTTTATAGGGTCTTGATTTTATTATACATGAAATATTATTTATGAAATCTACTTTCTTGATGTATTAAATATTTATAATGATTTCTTTTGTAGCTAATGAAAAATTTGAAATTTTATTTGAGTACATATTGAGAAATGAGATGTGCTGACACCTAATCTTTGGGATTAGGTAATCCATGTAAAATAATGCAAATATAAAATAAGGAGAATTAGAATATGAAGAGACACTAGGAGAGGAAACCCAAGAGTCTCTCCCTGCATGTACATATATATGATCAATCTTAATGCAAAATCACAATTTCTTTGAGCTACCTCCTAGCCTGACATGGTATCAGAGCATAGGTCCTAGTTTAGACTTGTAACTCCTGTATTCTGCCAGTTTCCCACTCCCATTTATAGTTTGCGACGTGGAGATTTTGAATGCATGACAGTGCTAGAGGTCTCCTGCCTGGAGGTACTGTGGTACGGTGAGTGCAAAACCCCTTCCTTGTGTACTAAATTATTGTAAACCTGAGCTATGTTAAAGCTAGGTGTGATATCCTCCCTTGTGTGTTAAACTCTTGTAAACCTAAGTTGGGGAAAGCTAGGTTTGATACCCTCCTTTGTGGGTTAAATTATTCTAAACCTAAGATGAGGAAAGATAGGTGATATGTAATATGAAAAGAAAATGTGTTATTAAATAAATTAATAAAATAAACCACTTCGAGGGTGGAGCACCAAGAGAGAGGAGATGCTTGCAAAATCCCATTGAGGAATGGGATAGAGATGAATCTTTCATGATAAAGCTTCTACATGTGACTCTAGATATGCTTCGATGGATTGGTGATCCATCGGATGGATGGAAGATAAAGATCCATTGGACATAAAAGCTTTCTGGGAGGTAAATACAATCTTTTATGATGAAAAGCCTCGTGGGAGATAAATACGAGGTCTTTCAAAAAAGTCCTAGGAAATTAAAAAAGGCACAAAAGCAGGACGCCACTAATGGTAACTAAATCATGAAAGAGGGTATTAAATACCTAGTGCATTAATCAATTGAGGACAATTGATCCTTGGCAAGATATTTGGCTTGGGGGGAATCAATGGTGATTCATGGCTGGGTGGTGGTGCTCCTCCCTCCACGTGAGTTTTTTGTTGGTGTCAAATGCGTGGAATGTTTGTATGATGACTCTCT
The DNA here is from genome assembly GCA_000404065.3 of Pinus taeda. Lineage (NCBI taxonomy): Eukaryota > Viridiplantae > Streptophyta > Pinopsida > Pinales > Pinaceae > Pinus > Pinus taeda. The sequence goes on from APFE030083667.1 coordinate 3,278, forward strand.
CTCTCTCTCTCTCTCTCTCTCTCTCTCTCTCTCTCTTGCTGTTATAGTTTCAGTTTGTTTATGAGAATAGTTTCATAAGTTTATGTTAATGTTCGAGTTTTTCTATGGGATGATTGCCTAAGTCTCCTCACCATGATAATGTCGCGAGAATTACATAGGATTATGTATTAATAGACTTAGTGGTGTTTCTCTCTACTTTGATGAGATTCACTTAAATGGTATGGGTTCTATATTAATCCTTACTTGTTATGAAGTTAAATCATTTAGCTCAGGTATGTTGATGATTGATTTCTTATCTCTCTTTCCTACTATTAAAATGGTTAACCCATGTAGCTCAGTTGTATATACGAGGTGTTATCTGTATGGAAATAATTACTGTCTTATGTATGTGACTTTTAATGTATATGAGAAATGGTGGAATCAGGGTAATTAGTTGTTGTTATTGGTGTCACAACGTTAGATTTCTCATGATCAACTTGGATGTGGCTTTCTAGTGTGAAGTTATTTGTAGAAGTACATTAAATGGATTGACAAATAATTAGATTACCTGTGCTAACGTATTACTATGAAAGTGATGGTAGTATTGTACATATGACCTCTTTTACATCTAAGAATAGAGTTAGTAACGGAAGCATGGCAAGCCGTGATATATATACTGACATGGTCTACGCTAAGATTATGTATGAATATGTGAGATGACTATGGATTCTCTAACTGATCGTATTACATTCACTACAGAGATATGGTATGATCATAATGCTCTAAAGTGATATCTACTTACGCATACTCACCAATTGAGGAAATAATGTTTCCCATTTTATGACTAATGGGTTAAGTATCTATGTTGCAAGTCTAACTAGTATGCATGGGAATGAAATTATGGTGAATAAAGTAGTGTACACTACAATGATCATGAAATTAATTTCCACTAGTGTTGGTAGAGATTTACCCAGATATTTTGATGGGTGCCTCTTATCACAAGTTTAATGGTCGGTCACATACATCATATATGTTAATGAATGTAAGGTTCCATATAAGGGAACCAGTAAAACTATTAATGAGAAATTTGTACTATGGCGTAACAGTAATATGGTTGAGGTAATTTTAGAAGACAAGATTTGCAAAGAGGGGTAAAGCTTTGACTGTGAATGAACCCGAAATTTTAAATTTATGGTCCTAGAGGGTAAATTCCAAGGTAGGCTCAGGAGGTTCATTACAAATGGTATTGGAGAAATCAATTTCAAGCCTTACGGCCTGTGGGCCAATACGCCTCCATAAGGTATGGACAAGTTTTAGCCTAAAATTGACCTCACTACCACAAACTCTTCTAAAGGGTCCTGGTATAAGTGTTAAATCTAAACTCCTTAAAATTGGATCTAAATATTAAAAATGTTTAGAGAAAAGAATGGGGAAGCCCATTTGGAGTTCTTGTTGTATGCAATATTTATGTTTGTCATAAAATGAATTTGTTAGGAAGGGACAACATAAATACATATGTTGAATAACAAAAGAGTTTGAAACCTATAAGGTAAGGTATATTGTCAAAACATGGAACATGAGATATTATTCTTAAGATAAAAGAAAATATAGAAATTGGAAAAAAACAATACCCTCCCATATATAAATTATGGACCGATATATTATAGAATGTAAATGACGGTGTATATGGTCTAAAATTAAATAATTATAAGCGCGAGGGTTGAAACGTCAAGAGCATAGCATAGCCATCCATACTCTAATCTTTAATTTGGATGTGTCATGGAGGTTTTAAAAAACCCTGGTACGAAGAACGAAGTTAGAATTAATTTACGCATGGTGATTAAATTGAGTTAAGCCACCAAAATTAAAATTTTATACATAAAAATAAGATGATGGTGAAAGTTCAATATTTGAAACATAGAACAAGGGGATATTATTCCTTAAAATAAAAAATAACTTTTACAGTTGAAAAATTAATTACCTTCCATACGCGTATTATGGATTGATTTCTATGTTATACATTTTTGGGATATATATTAAAATTTGGGTCAATAGATAGCATAAGCGGCCTCACCCAAGATTGAATCCGAGTGCGATATATACGTTGTGTATATAAGATTTGTATGGGCATACCCATTAGTTAAAAACCATCCAAGTAATATTCTGCTCGACACAATATTACAACAAGGAGAATGAGTGTTAAGAGCGCTTCCCAAGTGCGTTTGGGCATCGATCGAGTTTTTCCTCTCTCTAGAGCATCACAATGTTTGGCGGTTGGATGATGCTTTGTTTCCATACCAAGTGAGGGTCCCATTTCTCATGTAAGGTTAAATCATGATTCGCCATGCCCTGCGCCGGAGTTGGCTTTGGGGATGGGTTTCCACTAAGATGAAGCGAATCTGACTGTGCTAGCTTAGGAAGATGTTGGAGGGCTACAATTCAGGCCATAGGATGGAGAATGGGTTGGAGTGAAGTCGATCCTCCAGTACTGCACGGGGGATTGTCAACAGGGAATGGAGTTCGAATCAGCATACGTTGCTAAATTAATCATCAACACCAGGGATAGTGTGTAAACAAAAAACAAAAAATAAAAAAATCTCTATTGATTATGTTTTCCATTGCACTACAGAAAATTACGTGTGGATAGAGTTACTATACAACTACGTGTGTAATAAGGATGACATGGGATTCATCCAAACTTTACGGCTCAAGCTTCGAATAATGGTCCTAATCATATAATCCTAGATTGCATGGCATGGATATGCCAATAGTTGGCGTGCAGTTGTGGTGGATATTGGAAAAATACTTATCTGTAGCTGTGCTAGATGACGGGAAACATCCAAGAGAGCTTGATATCGTCTAATAATTTGGAGAGGTAAGAAAATCTTCGACCCCAAAAAAGAAGAAGTTGATTTTCTCTTTGCTCACGAATATAATAATGCTATCCATTAAACTGCTTGTAAAAAGCAACAATATTGGATAAGATTGACATTCTTTCCATTTAGAACACTACCTTATGAATGTATATCACAAGTTTAAAGGGATAAAACAATGTTTCTTTTTTTCGACTGAGAGTAGAAGGTTTCTTAAATATCGTGCACACTAGTTTGGGTGATTCTAAAACCATGAATTATGGATAAAAGCAACCAAAAAGCCACGTAGACTTAAGAACGATGGATTTCATTCTATTTTTTGTATTATTCTAGTTTTGTTTAAGAAAGAAATGGGAAAAAAACTGTAGGTTTCCTAATTATGATAATGAATTAAGAAAAATATGTTGAACGCAGCAATGTTGCTATAAAAAATGATAAGGGAGGGATAACAGAAAGTGGGAGCGATGTCTTCCCTGGTTAGACTGTTGTTCATTGATTAGTAATATTGATTCCTTGTTCTAGTGGTTATAAAGCACATAATCTATTAGTTTGTATATGCACTATCTCTTTTGAGCCTTTACGTAATGCCTACTATTTTATCATAAGTTTACGTGAAGGGAAGAACGGGTATGGCACTCGACTAATGATAGCTAAGGCTGTAGTGTTGTTTCATTGTTGCAACCACCATCGTGCCTGCTCTTGGTATGAGAGGTGATGAGGTTATGGAGTTGACGATAGTGTTGCCGTACTGACAACCGTGCAACAACAAATCCATAGTTGCTAAATGTTTGCGGCAGACTCTTGAATCCCAACGCCCCTCCTTCTGCGACATTGTTTGCATTATTAATGAGCCCAAAGCTATCCTGATAGCTAATTAACGTTATGCCCTTTTGAAATAATTAACGATCAGGTATTTGTTTGAGGTTATCGTGTTCCTGTAATGTCGATATGAAATCTCATTTATTTCGTTCTGCTTACACATGGATAATCAATTGTGAGCATTTTAAACTTAAAAATTCTATCAACTGGATAAGGTGAATATATATGCACTTTATAGATGCAGTTTAAAGGTGAATATAAATCCACTTTATAGATGCAGGTTGAAGCTTACAGTATATCTTTGGTCTCGGTAATTGATTCGATTCCAATGTTCCAGTCTAACCAAAAGTCTCTGATGCATGCATGGATAGTGGGAGATACCATCTCTGCATTGGGAAGTGAGGGTTGACTGTTTGAGGGATAAAAGGAATGGAGATGCATTTCCGGTTGGAAAATGAGCAGAGGGAATGGATATTTCCTCTTGCAACAACGATTCTTGTGTCATTGTTCTGGGATTAGTCGCAACCCTTTTCACCGATTCAAAATAATTGCATGTATGCAGTCCTATCATATTTCGTTTCGAGGGAGGGGGAAATGGGGTTCCAAAAGCAGTTTCCGTAAGCAATTTCTGTGGAATTCTGTCCAAACTGTTGTGGAAAATTGTTTTACACGTGAGAAAAATACTTGTGTTTTGAGAAACAATACCACGGTATGTATGAGTACAAGTACTTCCATTGTTTAAAATTTGGGGTTTGAACTAAAAAAATGCTTTCCCTTGGGTCTTCTTATTGGGGAATCCTCTTAGATTACTGTATACACTTTTGCTTCTATTTTGTATTGTGAGTTGTGTGTTTTGCTTTTGTTTTTTGACAGCCTATTAGGGTTGATTATATATTTTCCTCTTATTATAATGTCCGTTCAATGGTTCTGAAATAACATAATTATTTTCTCACTCATCGGTGTGCTATCAAGTTTCAGGTAAAAATTGTGAAAATAGAAATATATGAATGAACTAAAATATAACGATGATATCAACTCGTGACACTGTGTTTTTGAATTTGTGGTAATTCACTGGTTAATGGATGCAGGTCACCGCGAAGGATCCACAAACTACTACCACGCAAGGTGTCTATTGTCACCAGTCATTGGATGGCTTCGAGATTTGATCGGTAGCCTTCTCTTTGAATGATTGAATGATTGATTTATAAGTTCCCTTAACCAACAACGGATTTGCAAATGGCATACTACTACTTTTTTTTTATAATGGTTGTGGATTCACAAATCGTCAAACCAAAATGGAAAGAAGAAAATAAGCAAAAAGTTAAATGTTTGAAATGGATAGAGGATATATAATCAAATAGTCTAAAAAAAATTCATAGAAAAAAAATGATCTTCAATAATATTAAATATTAAACCATTCATCTCAAATATTCAGGAAAATAATATAAGTCGTTCTACAAGATAAGGTATCTATACTTGTAAGATATCCATATTCGTATGTCTTACAACGTTCTCTTATATCCATATTATATGAAAGATGAGTTATGTTTTTTCTAAGTCAATGTGAGACTTAAAATTCCCTTATTCTATACAAATTTAAAAGTTAAAATTACGCACAACTTTTCTCTGAAAAGTATATAATGCGTTCTTTTGTTGATAATGAGTAAAACTCGTCAAGAGATATTGATTTCAGAATTTCGTGGCTCTCAAGGCGTTGAGCACCTGTAAAATACTGCCGTGCCCCTTCTACCTTTAATCTTTCCAGCGAGATTTCGAGCTTGAGATCTCTCACAATAAATTGGTATCATTGGAATCTCTACAGTAGTTTTCCGCAGTTTAATGAAGTCCGCAACAAATGTTTATTGACTCGCATTCATACCAAGAAAACTGTGGAAGCAGTACCGTTGTGATAAAAAGAAAACAAAAGGTTCATCAAGAGCAATTGAACAACAGTAGGAGGTCAGTGAGAAAGGTCATCAAGGAAGAGAGAACCCCAAAAACTGTAAGGGAGTCAGTACCTAAGTCAAATGGCGAGGCACTGATAAAAAAACTACAAGTTGTTCTCTGCACCGTGCTGAAAGCGATACTCTCCAGGAATCTGTTATTAATTAGGAGGCAGACACCCTTCTCTGTTTTTCAGAATTGCATGCTTAATTTGAAAATTGTTTGCTAATTCGAAAAATGCAAATTTGATTAGATTGTTTCAGTCAGCAGCGAGCATCGATCTTTGGACGATCTGAATCACCTCACATATTTGTGCTTGTGATGATACAAAAGTAGTCTCTGATCTTCATGAGATGATACTGCTTCTCCACGGAGATGCATTTGAATGGCCTTACAACTATGCAATTAAAATACGCAAATTTCCATAGCCATTATGAAGAGATTTCTGGTTGCAGCTGATTATCTGTTGCAACATTCTGCAATATGAGTATGTGTGGATGGGCTAGGAAGGTGATCATGCCTGTGACAAGAAAGTGCGTGAACATATCATTTTTTTTGGAGCATGAGATCAAGTTGAGATAAAGAAACTTATGAATTAGGTATGGTCAAGCCTGTAAAGCATGAAGACTTTGTTTTCTAAAAATGTTTGCTTTGTGAGTAATTCTGCATAAATCATAATGAATGAGTTCATTAATGGTTTAATTGTATATTTAAAATTAGAATTATTGAGGTACGTGCAACATAGATGTGAAAACTCTTTGGCAAGAGCTAGAAATTCTACATGGAAAAAGTAGTTTGCATGCAGTTAAGAAAATAACTTCTCATTGGAATTGTACAGAAGAGTTAAATCCTTATTATTTCTGAGGAAATTTTCTACCTGCAATTTTAGGTTATGTTATTGGGTTGATCTTTGATGTAATTCTCCAAACTAGCCATGCTTGAGCATGTGGAGATTGCGGTTCTGAGAGTGAAGGTAAAATACATATATATGCATGATAGAAACTAGATGTACATAAAATGAAATTTAGGCAAAATAGGTATTATGGTTTTAAATGAATGGTACAATAGGTGTATGGCTAAATAAAATCTCACCTAATACCTAAAAGGTGGAAGAATATGTGGATAAAGTCCATGTTATGCAGGTGATACCATGAGGATGGTATTATAGGATGTACCACAGATGGACTATGTACAACGGGACATATGAGACAATATGACTACATATGCTACAAGGTTGAAAAATGAAATGTTTTTTGGTGTGTATAACATTCCTTGTGTGTAGGTATGCATGGAGTCATTGGATAGATGCCTGTCTAGGTAAACAAACTTGGAGGTTACCCAGAAGAAGGAAAGTAAATTTGGTATAAGTGACTATTGTTAATTGTATTTTGGCATACAATTACGAAGAATATATATTTTTATGTGAACTAATCTGTTATTACCTTGCAGCCATATTAATGCAGAAAATATGCTAACTAGTGTACTGTATGTAGAGAGACTGCAAGAAATAGGTGTTCGAAAATAACACAAAGGGTTGAAAGAAAGCAAGCAGAGAACACACATTCTTCAGATAAAAAAAATGATAAGCAATAGTTGCTTTAATAATATTAAGTAACAGATTATGATATTTATTATAGTTAAAATTTTTCATCTATAATTCTCACAAATGGTTTGAAAAAAATGTTACAGGTAGCTATGAAAGCAGAGCACTCCTTGAGACCGATGTAGCTATGGAAGGATAGGTGCTGGGAGAACTCCTTGTGATTGATGTACATCGGAAAAATTGTCTCAGATGGCAGAGCCATGAGAGTTGTTGATTCAGAAAACAATTAACTGTGAACAAGGACATGATGAAGTGATACACTGTAGACGGTGTAAAATTTAAGGGGGGGAGTATGTAACACTCCTCCCTTATGTACTAAATTATTGTAAACCTAAGCTAAGTTAAAGCTAGGTGTGATATCCTCCCTTGTGTTTTAAATGTTTGTAAATCTAAGCTGAGGAAATCTAGGTTTGATACCCTCCTTTCTGGGTTAAACTATTCTAAACCTAAGTTGAGGAAAGCTAGGTCATATGTAATATGAAAAGGAAATGTGTTATTAAATAAATTAATAAAATAAATCACTTGGAGGGTGGAGCACCAAAAGAGAGGAGATGCTTATCAAATTCCATTGAGGAATGGGATAGAGACGAATCTTTCATGATAAAGATTCTAGATGTGATTCTAGATAAGATTTGATGGATTGGTGATCCATGAGATGGATGGGAGATAAAGATCCATCGGACATAAAAGCTTTGCGGGAGATAAAGGAAATATTTTATGAGGAAAATCCTCATGGGAGATAAATACGAGCTTTTCCCAAAAAAGAGCTAGGCAATTGGAAAAATCCATAAAAGAGGGATGCCGCTAAAGGTAACTAAATCATGAAATATGGTATTAAATACCCAGTGCATTGATCAATTGAGGACAATTGATCCTAGGAAAGATCTTCGGCTCATGGGGAATCAAAG
>APFE030083679.1:2269-34475 GCA_000404065.3 Pinus taeda
TTCTTGTCAACAGGTCTTGTTCAAACAACCAGTCCAAGTAGGAGAAGGCACTTCTACTACTCCAGCTGCACAGAACACCCAGCAAGCTCCTGCAACAACCACTACAACAAAGGGCAAAGAAATAATGGATGAGCAGCAACAGACAGAGACAGGGTGGCCCAGCACCTCAAAGGATCAAACTCAAGGGCAAGCCCCTTCATAGCAAACTGGACCACCCCAAATCCTAGTTCTGCAAACTCCTCTCAATGAAGAGAGACGAAAAAAGAGAGATAGACAGAGGTCACACCTCCAACAGGGTCAACACAGCAACCAGAAGCCAAGAGGCCAAGGATTGACCGTGAAACAGAGGAGGGAGATGTCAGTGAGGAAAGGGCAGAAAGCCACAGCAGAGAAAGGCAATCAAGCCAGCAGACTGCCACTAGCTAATTTCAGCTAGAATAGGCCATACAACACACCACAGAGGTATCCTCCTCAAGACAACAGGGCAAGAAACTAGCTGCAATCAAAGAAGGCTTCATAGAGATCAAGGCATAGAACGAATTGTTGAAAGTGCAGCTCTATGATCAATTCTTGAAGACAACTCCAGCCAAAAAACAAAGATTGATGGCTGCCTATGATCTTAAAGAGGAAAAAATGATTTTTACTCATTTAAAGCCTAAAGTCCCACATCCCAAAACCTTTGTAGATTACTATAGAACAAACTTGGAGGTCTTTTCTAAAGACATACACCCCATGGATCAGATTGAGCTGCACAAAAAGACTCGGGAAATGGTGTATGCAACACTTGCAGACAGGGCCATGCTGCCCCATCAGCTAAAAGAAGCCCTGAAGAACACAAATACACAGCTTGATTTGGAAAGGTTGTCTTCCTCTGCAAAGGACAACAGAATAAAGACTTTGGAAGACATAATCATTGATTTGGGACATGACCCAAAGGATCCAAAGGGTGTCAGGGCTCTCATGAAGAAAAAAGAGGATGACATTGCTGCACTAAGAAAGCAGGCAAAATTGCCTCCTACCATTCACCCTCAAATAGCAGAACTTGCACAAGAAAAGCAAGGAGATGATGCCATGGAGCTGCTTCGGGTGATGAATCAAAGAATATTGCAAATGGAAGCAGAATTAGAGAAGGCATTGCAGGACAAGCAAGGGGAGTCAGCATCCCAGCCCCCTCAAACATCAACAACCCTTGGACCTATCCCTCCTACACAAGCAGCTGCAGCCCCTCCTGCTATTCCAGCACCTACCACAGCTACATCAGCAACAGGAGCAACAGCAGAAGCAACAACAATAGCAGAATATAGCATGAGCATGGAGGACTTGATGAAAGCTGTCAAAGAGCTTGAGATTCAATTAACTAAAATAAATGAATCCAAGGATAGACTGCCCAAGCTGGAGACCAGCTATGATAAATCCAAGATGACAGTAGCAGAGAAACAAAGAGAAATAAAGGCCTTAGAGGCCAAAGTAAAAACTCTTGAAAATGAATTGCTTCTAGGTAAAACCCTAGCAGAAATAAAGAGGATAATTTGGGCCAAAATTGGCCAATCAATACAGGACCAATGGAGGTCAATCCAGGCAATCTATGAGCAGGTTGAGCTAATAGGCATGGCTCATGTGGAAATACAAAGAGCCAGAACAACACTGGGAATAATACCCGAGCAGGGCAATAAAATGATACATTTCCTCAATAACTGCACTAGGGAGGAACTGGCAGCTCTGGAGATAAACAGCAGAACAGACACCATCCTGAGAGCTAAAAAGGTGCTGACCTTGAGAAGCTGCACTCAAACTTTGGAGAGAAAGTGTCAGGAAATGAAAACAGAAATTGATGAATTTAGGGCAAAAATGACAATATTACAGGATAAAGGACTGCCAAGCTTAGTGACTGGCACAGGACAGCTACTATCATATAATCAGTATAGGACAAGGACCAATAATTATGTTGAAAATCAAATAACAGCATCCAGCAGCTCTACAGAAGAAGCAGGGCCTCCCTCTGGACAACCTCTGTATGACAAGTTAGAAAATCGGTTTTTTATTGAACATGAGATAAATCATCTGTTTGAGATGCCTCCAAAGTTCTACAGAAATATAGAGGCAGATGAAACACTGGTGAAAATAAGGAGGCATCAGCTACCTCCAGCTGATTGGTGGCAGGAAATGCTGGAAATTTTGCCCAGATAATGCCACTATGTTATTCCTTTTTGAGAAAATCAGGTCTCGGTCACGATATAGGTCAGCAGACACATCAGCACACAGGTATCACAGGGAGCATCTGTACAAGTGACTCACCAACACACCCAGACAGCAGGCTCAATTAACGCGGAGTTAAAGGCATAGCTACAGCCCACTTTTCTGAGCCATAAAGTCAAAATCTGTCTGACAGAAAGATAGCTGCCATCTCAGCATTAAATGTTGTAGTTATATTTTTCATTTACTTTTTGTAAGAGAGTTGGTGGTGCAATTTATTGCACAATAACTCACCATTGAGATATTTTGTATCCTATTTTGTATATATATCCCCTCAAATAATGTATTGAGGGTCGGTTGTAGTGAAATTCTTTCTAAAGATCTCTATTGTATATTTGAGACATTTTGATAATACAAATTGCTGGTGGCGATTTCTGGTTCCTATGTTGTCTGAAGATGGAAATGAATAGCTCTGTTATGTTACAGAACTCCTATGTCATTTGCTGGAGCAATAAATTTCTCTGAACTATGTATGTGTTTTCTGTGTATTCCATAATTCTTATGTTTTCATAATCGTATTAAATAGAGAAAAAGAATAGCCTAGGATTTGTTTTGAACACCCTATGCTCAATCTCTATTTCTAAATATGTTTTCTTCTGCATTAGCCATGGATATGAATTCTTGATTGCTCATGTCTAAACTAATTCTATCATGGTGAATATTGTTTAAGAATTCTTAACTACTCTTAAGCAATACTTTCATTTCTCCTTTATTAGCATAGTGAAAGATTCTTAGTTGCCTTTCACTCACTAATTCCATAACTTCATCCAAAAAATTTGGTAAAATTGCTTCACATATGCCTATCTGGCTCTGCAGTAACACTCTGCCTTCATAAAACATACTTCAGTAGCACAACACCTCAACTCCATTGCCCAATGGACCAAATTGTTCCATGATCTATATTTCAGCTCTGTCTGGATTCACCAACGCACCAAACTCAAACAAAACAGCACACCATAACTAGCCTAAAAACATTCATCAAACAAAGCTAAATTATAAAGAGAGAGCCCTCTCTGGTTGTAGGTAGGCTAGGACCTGTAGCTAAAAGATTGTTCAATGGTTACCTCGGACGTATTCCCTTTAGAAAGTAGGGAACAGCCTAAGTGTTAACATTAATGGCGACTCCAGTAGGGACCTTATGTCAAATTACCAAGTAAAAGGAAATAAGCTTCCTGTTTAAACCCTACCATAAAGATACCAAGGAAAGAGAACTCAGAAGCTGGCTCCAAAGAAGAAATCTCGTTACACTAGGTCCAATCCTAACCCTAATCCCCCAGCTATCTTTGAGAACCCCAATTTAATCCCCAAAATCTTAAAAAAGCCAGAGCAGCCAAGGGAACTCTCAGATTCAGACACAGAACCAAATTAGCAGAGCTACATTCCTACTCCTGTCAAAGCATCAGTTCACCCTCACACTATCCCTAATTACCCTAGTTCCCCATCCACTTTCCAAGGCATTTTCCCCACTCCTCTATCCTCAACACACCCTACTCCTGTTATCCCTGTTGTTCCAGTTGTTCCACTCCTTCTTGCTGTCCCTTTTATTCTTGCAAATATGACTAAATATGCTCCTTTACACTTGCCTGCGAATCCAGGGGCAATGCCCCAAGACTATCAAGGCAAAATCACTTAATTTGATGGTACTGGCACTTATACAGCCCAACAACACACCAAGAGGATGCAGGACTATTTTGAGAACTATGAGATAGATAATGAAGATGTAAGAATGAAACTTTTTGTGCAAAGTTTGACAAGGGATGTAAGGAATTGGTTTAGGTCTCTAGCTGCAAACTCTATAGTCAATCCTGATGCCTTATACCTAGGTTTTTTAAACAGATGGAAAAATAACAAAGACCCTCTACACATACTGACAGAGTATGATAACTTGAAAAGGGGCCCACAAGAGACAGTTCAAGATTACTGTGCTAGGTTCAACAATGTATATAACGCTATCCCTCAAAACTTGAGACCTCCTCCTGATCTGGCCTTGATCAAATTTCCTGATGGATTTGAGCCAGACATGACATATCAATTAAGAGAAAGAGCACCTCCAAGTCTGGCAGATATGTAGAATATAGCTGTAAGTGTGGAGGCAAACCTAATTGCCAAGAGAAGCAGAGCAAAAAATGAGAGAAGAATAACATTCAAAGAGGAACCCTCAACCTTTGACCAAAAACTAGATGCAATCATGAAGGGTATGGAGAGGTTGGGAGATAGAGTTGAGACCATGGAGAGAAAGTCCTCTTGGGAAGGGCAAACAGCAACACCACTGGAATCCCAATTTTAAGAAAAACCAAAACCAAAGCGGGAGAATAGTTCTTGATCAAACATCGACCTCCATTTCAAGAAAATTATGCAGAGGCCTCACCACTAGAGACAAATAGAAGATTCCCACATCAATTTAATGGGTTGGAACAGTAAGAACAAGTATTCTTAACACAAGATGATCAACAAGCCCAAGACTACAAACAATTCCAAGCAAAATCTGGTGAGTCATTTGATTTCAGAGAAGGGTATGACACAACAGTCTATGAAGTACACAAACAATACAAGTTAAGAAGTAGAACCATAGATATACCTGAGAATACCAAACAAATAAACACCAAACTACCCAAAAAATCTAGTGATAAAACTGTCTTAACATAGTCCTCTGATAAAAGACTCCAAAAAGAGGTCACAGTGGAAGATGTATCTGATGTACAGCCTCCAGTAAAAACTACACCCACACCTTTTCTTCCAACATAAATCTTGGGAAGACCTCCAGAAAACAGAGCCAACCCAAGCATACCCCAAAATAGTATACCTGATCAGGACATGGTCACCCAAAATTCAGCAGAAAAAGAAAAATTTGCTGCTCACAATGTAAAAATTCAGATGGAAAACCTTTCAATCTTGAAACAGAAATTGGCAAACTGAAAATTGCAATTCCTCTTTCTGAACTCACCAAACATGAGGTCTTCAGACAACAAATTAATAGATCATTGCAAGTACCAGAAAATAGGGATGCAATTAACATTCTGGATGACCAACCAGAGCTGATTTTTGGCTCAGAAGTCAATGGCAAATCAGGGGATGGAGGGACTCCTCCATTCTATGTAAGCCTAAACATTCATGACAAAGTATTACACAATGCCATGTTTGACTCAGGGGTCTCTCATAACCTAATGCCCAAGTCGGTAATGGAAAAACTTGGATTAGATATCACCAGACCCTATAAAGATTTGTTTTCATTTGATTCCATCCAGGTAAGATGTTTAGGCCTGATCAAAGACCTCTGTGTATCCCAAATCCAATATCCAGCCAAAATAATTCTAATGGATGTAGTAGTGGCTGACATTCCACCCAAATATGGTATGCTCTTATCAAGATCATGGGGTGCCAAACTCCAAGGATCTTTGCAACTAGACATGCCATATGCCACAATTTCAGTCTTTGGCCAGCCAAAGAGACTGTACCGAGAGACACTCATGAAATATGTGGTCAGTAGTCAGGACAAGCCCCAAAACTTCCCAATCTACTCCATCCATTCAGACGTGGACTCCTTCATATTATACAATGCTGATATATGTCCCAAAACTGAGGTCAAGCTCCTAGAAATAAAGGAAACGAGGCATATGAATGAACAATCCACGGTTTCAAATCAAAATATCACTGATGTAATCAAAACAACAGAGTCTGCTGATAGATCACAAGAATCACCAAAACTAGACTTTCCCACTGAACAAATCTGTAAATCCATTGAAACAAACATGGACCAAGAAACCTTGTGGTATTTAGAATTTGATGGGTCAGTAAATAAGCTAGGAGCAGGAGCAGGGGTATGGATACATAATACTTAAAATGACCATGCTCTAGGTCATGCATATAGGCTTAATTTCAGTTGTACAAATAACATGGTTGAATATGAGGCCCTTTTATTAGGTCTCAAGCTGATTAAGAGTCTAGGAGTGACCAAAGTTTCCATATTGGGGGATTCAGACCTAATTATACAACAGATAAAGGAAAATTTTGTCACAAATGATCCCAGGTTAAGGTCTTATAGGTTAGCAGTGACATATTTGCTCAACAACTTCCTAGAATATCAACTCACCAAAATACCTAGGAACCACAACTTGCATGCTCACAGTTTGGCAACCTTTTCAAGCACCTGTAAACTTCCTCTTGGGCCTAACCACTAGTTCACTGCTGAGATTAAACATAGGCCTTCTATCCCAAACAATGTAAATAATTGGCAAGTATTTGAGAATGATACTCAGATAAACAATTTTTTGACCATGAAGGAGGAATTCTCAAACTTAAACATTGACACAACCATTAGGGATGATCAAAACCAAAAAGATGAACTAAACACAAGTATATCAGTTGAAATAGCAGATCTAATACTACATCCTAGAACCTTTGACTCTACCAATTTACAGAAGCTAAAAGTAACAGATCTTGATGAAATTAATGAAGAAGAAACTGAAGTAATTCAACTAAAAGATAATTTCTTGCCCACAGGTCTTGCTCCTTTGGAAGACATTTTTTATTCAAATGATCTCTCTAAGAAACCAAAGATGCAATCCATCAATGCAGAAATAGAGGAGTGTAACATTGGGACCATTGAAAATCCCAAAATGGTCAAGCTTTCTAGAACCTTACCTCTTGATAAGAAATCAGAATATATCAAACTGTTCAAAGAGTTTTAGGATGTGTTTGCCTGGAGTTATGAGGACCTTAAATCCTATGATACTACAGTTATCCAGCACACAATACCCCTGAAAGAAAACCAAAAACCCTTTAAACAGAAATTGAGAAGAGTGAATCCAGTGCTTCTTCCCCTAATAGAAAAGGAAGTAAAACGAATGTATGAAGCTGGGATTATTGCACCTATAAGATTTTCTGAATGGATTTCTAACCTTGTACCTACAAGAAAGAAAACTGGGGAGATAAGACATTGTGTGGATCTGAGAAATTTAAACAAAGTTTCTCTCAAAGACCACTATCCCTTGCCAAAAATGGATCACATCTTACAAAGGGTAGTGGGAGCTTCAAGGATCTCATTATTGGATGGCTTCTCAGGATTCAATCAAATCTTAGTTCACCTAGATGATCAAGATAAAATAGCTTTCACCATACCTTGGGGAACTTTCAAGTATGTCAAAATGCATATTGGACTCAAGAATGTTGGAGCCACATTTCAAAGGGCAATGGATATAGCCTTTGCCAAGGAAATCCATGATTTCCTAGTCATATACCTTGATGATCTAACAACCTTCTCAAAATCAGACCAGGAACATTTAAAACACCTTAGACAAGTGTTCTTAATTTGCAGAAAGTATGGCATTTCTTTGAACCCAAAGAAATCACTATTTGGCCTAGAAGAAGGAAAACTCCTAGGTCATATAATTTCAAAACATGGCATAAGAATTGACCCTGATAGGATTCAAGCTATACCGCAAGTTCCCCATCCAAGAAACATCAAAGAATTACAACCCTTTTTAGGAAAGATTAATTTCCTAAGAAGATTTATTCCTAACTTGGCTGAGCTGATAAGATTGTTGAACAACATGCTCAAGAAAGATGCCAAGGTCAAATGGACCATTGAGGCTAAACAAGCTTTTGAAGAAATCAAGATAGCTTTGACAAAAACAACTGTGCTTACAAGCCCCAGTTTTGATAGAGATTTTATAATCTTCTCCTTTGCTTCTGAAAATACAATTGCTGTTGTCTTACTGCAAAAGGATGACTTGGGATGTGAAAAACCTATTGTCTTTTTTAGTAGAGCCCTTAGGGATGCCCCACTCAAGTACAAAATCATGGAAAAGCAAGCATATGCCCTGGTAAAAGCCATAAAGGATTTCAGAGTTTATATCCTATACTCTCACATAATTGCATATGTGCCCAATGCAGTAGTCAAGGACATCTTAACTCAAGAGGGAATGGAAGGCAAGAGGGGCAAATGGATTGCCAATATTCTAGAATATGATATAGAAATCAAACCAACAAAACTTATAAAAGGACAAGGGCTAGCTAAACTAATGACTGAAACTAACTTTCAAGCCCTTGACATCAATGAACTAGATAACAAACAGGAGATGGCGACTCCACAGATCAATCAAGCCTTTTTATAGTCACCTTGGTATGCTAACATATGTTTTCTATTATTAAACCTGCAAGCTCCTCCAGGGTTATCCAGAACCAAGAACAGATTTCTAAAATTGAAAGCTGCAAAATTTTGTATCATAGACAATGTTTTATTTTGGAAAAATCATGAAGGTGTCTTGCTTAACTGCCTAACTTCAAATGAAGCTGATAAGGTCCTTAGAGAATTTCATGCAGGAGACTGTGGAGGGCACTTAGATTGGAAATCCACAGCTGATAAAATCCTAAGGGCTGTATTTTATTGGCCCTCCCTATTTACTGATTCAAAAAGGTTTGTAATATCATGTCATAAATGTCAGATCTTTGAAGGGAGGAAAAAGTTACTTCCCTTGCCCCTCAAGCCCATTTCAACTGAAAAACCATTTCAACAATGGGGCTTAGACTTCATTGGGGAAATTCACCCTTCATCCTCAAGCCAGCATAGATGGATCCTGACAGCTACTGATTACTTCACCAAGTGGATAGAGGCCATACCTTGTAGACAAGCAAATGATTCAATTATCATACAATTCCTAGAAACCAATATCTTGTCTAGATTTGGCTACCTAGAGAAAATCATAACAGATAATGCAGCTTCCTTTAGATCCAAGAGAATGATCAGCTTCTATCACAAGTATCATATTACCCTAGGTCATTCAACAGCCTATTACCCTCAAGGTAATGGCCTAGCTGAGTCTTCCAATAAAATCCTAATCAACATGATCAAAAAGGTCTTGGAGGAGAACAAAAAGAATTGGAATAAGAAGCTGGTAAATGCACTATGGGCAGATAGGTTGACCACTAAAAGATCTATTGGTACTAGCCCATATGAATTGGTGTATGGCCTGGAAGCTGTGTTCCCATCATCTCTTGGGATCCCTGTGATCAAATTGCTGCAGGAAATACACGTTGAACCCAATGATATCCAGAGAAGGATCAATCAAACAATTCACTTACAACAAACAAGGGAAGAAGTGTATCATAGAACCCAGGTTCTACAAGAGAAGCTTAAAAAAGTGTTTGACAAAAGAACAAAAGCTGAAGACTTTTTTATAGGGAACAAAGTATTGAAATGGGACTCTAGGAGGGAAGACAAAGGAAAGCATGGAAAATTTGACTTTCTGTGGAAAGGGCCATTTGTAATTCAAGCTCTGCAAGGCAACAATACCATTTTTCTCAAGAGTCTAGATGAGTCAAACAATGATGAAGGCCCAGTGAATGGGAGAATGCTCAAACACTACTATGACCCATGAGCATAGGATAGCCACATATTGTACATAAATATCTATATTTTCAGCATTGTTTCTTTTTTACAACATATAGATAGAAGAACAACTACAACAGATTTTGAAGAATGACCAGCAAAACCATATCCAAAATGACATAGATGCTTGAAGAACTCCATGAACAGAACTGAGCAAGGTCTACAGAGCAGAAAACCAATGATAGGCAGTGATACATGTCAGCGAGACATAAAATGCTAATCCTTGCACAAATGAGGTCATGAGACACTGCATACTAGCTCACTAGTTCCAGATCAAAGGTGTCAATACTAGAGCAAATTCACTATAGTAAGAAGAGGGAAATAAGGCCAACCGACCTACTGTTCTTGGCTTTTCTCCAGGAAAAGCCATCCCCAAGTGGAGCCACTGTTAGGTTCCTATACCAATAGGTTTCATCTTTCATGATTGACAGTGGAAGAGCTAAATATGTTCATCATTGCAGGCTGCAAAGGTTCCATATTTTGTGTACATGCTATGAAAATTAAAAAATGAAAAGAGGGTATGCCTTAAAAGAATAATCAAAAGGCAAGAAAATCAAATGGTCAAAGAGAAAAGTGAAAATGAACCCCAAACTAAAGACCAGGAAAGTGGCCAATCAAAATGCCACTACTATCTTTTGGGCAGTATCATGCTCTCCAAATACTACTGCTAATCATACTTGATGGATGGCCCAATAGTCTAAACTGGACCATGCCATGTTTAAATTGCTTGTTGCAGAATAGAGAATGTTTCCTGTCCAAACTGCTCAAGCTTGGCAGATGACTAGCTAGGTAGAGAAATGAAGGTGCCCAATTGCTTAATCTGGGTCCCTGGAAGAAATAAGGGTACAATTTAGATAGGAGGGCAGTCAAAAGAAAAAGAGGATAATCAAGGTCTGCTAATTCAAGTACACCCACTTCAAATGAAGAAAAAATGTTAGGATTACTAGGATGGGTAAGTAGAGCAAGGTTGCAGAAATGGAGGGCCATCACCAATTGTCTTATTAAATGCAAAGACTCATGCCACTCAGGGTATTGGCATCAAAAGCAGAGGGTGGAGGACAAAAACATTGGAAGCATGTCTAATTTCCCCTATTTTCCCCCAAACATCATTCACTAACACCCCAAGGACCTTGAGATCTGCTCAAGTGTCCAGGTCCACTTCACTTCATGACAAGCTACTGGGTCAAACCATGAAGTTCAATCAAGAAAAGAAGCCACATTTTTTGTGTAAAAAATCTTTCTTACCATTTCATTTATCTTCAATTCCTAAGTTTTACTTCTTAGAACTTAGCTTTACCCCTTCACTCACCTCACAAAGTCATATTAACCACTAATGTACTATTTAGCTCCCCAACTACCCCCCCTTCCCTAATCCTATTAGGATCTATGAAAAATTCCCAAAAAACATGTATAAATACCCTCCCCCTAGCACTATAGCTATATAACCCTTCTTTGGGAAATATTAACCTATCAAGGGTTAGTATCAGCCCCCCTTTCACCCTAAAACTATGGTTAAATATCAAAAAATTCCAAAGCCCCGCCCTCATTAACCCCTTCACCCCTTTATCCGCCCAAAATTCATTTGATTATAATGTTTTTTAATTAAAACATTTAAAAAATGGGCGCGCATTAACCCATAAACCCAAATCCTAATGTTTTTACCCACCCCCGTGCCCAATTTATTTAAAAATATTAAAATATTGCATAGGGCCCCCTCCGTTAATGTGCCGTCGCATCAAGTTCGCTGCCCACCGCTCGATCAATGACCCCGCCCATCCAACGGTGGGCGGTCATTTTCATATCAAAGGTGCTTGACCTTTTGCATCCGGGGGATTGGCGGTATTGCCGCCGTACCCTCGCCACGCGTCGGCCTCCCGCAGTTTCGGAGCCCCCCCCCCCCACTTGAAACCACTTACCACCCTTAGGCCCTCCGTGGAAACCACTTACTGCCCTATCCCCCGCGCTGAGGTCACGCCCCCGTCAGCGTGACGTCACCCCGCCTATTCTGCCACCGTGTCACTGCCACCTGGGCACCCACGTCAGCTGCCATGTCACCCTGCCGTAACCGGGCCCATGATGACATCAACATGATGTCATCACCAAAAAGGCGCCAAAGGGCCAAAAATGCATAAAAATACGCGAATTAGTCATTATTTTTCATTCTTATTCGTTGTTTCCGGAGCTCCTTTGCATGCGAAAAAGACGTTCAACGGTCGAAATCCAAATTTCACCTGCCAAAGTTGCTGCCGCCCTCATCTTCGACCCAAGTACCTACAATTAGTCCATGTTCGACGCCTCCTACACCATAAAAGCCAGGTATTTACCACAGGCGACCCTCTTTACCCGCATTTCTCCTTTGTTCTCCTAATTTCCTGCAAAAGAACTCTACTAAAAGCTCCCCACTGATAAATTGTCCACTGAAATTACTTAAGAACCTGGTTAAACCCCTGCGCGACAAAACTCTGGAAGAAACCCGTGCCCCTCTGCAAATTCACCATAAAAACAATTGGAGAAGCCGAGCTACCGGCTAAAAACGAATACAACAGTTCCCTCACTCCTGTTATAAAAAATTCCATTGAAACAACCAGCTAATTAGCTCAAACACACTCTGGTTCTTCAAAACAAAGTGCCCCACAGTTCATTAAACTTGTAAGAGTCTCCTTACACTGTCAAGCTGCTCACTGCCAAACAGAATTTAGCAAGCATTCCTCAACTTTTGTACCAAACTTGAAAATCAAGTAAAGCATCCAGTTAAAACAAGACATGGCCACTCCATCTGCACTGGATGTAGCTCCTGTGAATCCACCTAGTAAAGAACTGGAAGCTATGCCACTGGTAGACAATGATTTCCTCATTACAGACTTTGTGGTAGAGAGGAATCACTTACAGACCTTCTGCCAGCTAAGGAACAGTCACTTGGACAACAGTGACATGTATGGCATCTGTGAATCCAATCAGCCCACCTACTTCCTGCCATCTGTGAATATTTTCCCTGAAGTCATTCACCTCTGTGCAGAAAACTATGACCAGAAGCTCAGAGCTGTGAAGTCTCCATCTCGGAGCATCCTCTTCTACATAACACCAGATTCCATCAATCAAATGTTGAACTACATGAAAACCCAACTCCTATACCCATTCTCCATTAAGTACTTGCTGGATGAGGGCTCCAAGCTCTCTAGCATAGACATTGCTGCAGTAGCCAAGAAATTCATGAAGGCAGACTGCCAACCTTCTGGGCCACCTCCTTTTTGATATGCAAATTTCAATGAGGTAGGCAAGCTGCTGGTGGATATGTTAACCTCTGTGCTAGGGTTCACCACAAATGAGCATGTTGATGAAACTGTGTTGGTCATGCTGTCTGCATATAGCCTTGAGAATCCCCCTGCTATGAAGTACAATTATGCCAAGTATATTTCCAACAAGATACATGACCAATTGTCAAGGTTGAATAGGGAGGCAATATTTAAGTATTCATCATACATCTATCACCTGTTCATGTACTATCAAACAGATTGCTTCCAGTGCCCAATCAAGAAGCTAGACTCACAGGGTGAGAGGAGGTCTGTTATCTTCTGGTCTTCAGTCTTCCACCAAGTCCACAATTCCCCCTATTCATATTGTGAATTTATTGACCAGTTTGTATATCCAGTCACATGCCTCTTAAAGAGGACTCCTCCTGCCAGATTGTCCAAGGATATACAGAAAATCTTGCAGTTGTCCAGGAGTTACAAAATAGGTGATTGGTACTTGTACCAAATTCACACAGTTATCAGAATCTATGGTTGTGAGCTCTGTCCCTGCAGGCTCCCAAAATATGTGCCTATGAGGTTGTTTGCCCTGGAATACTATAGACAACTCATAAACTCTGATCCTACACACTTCCACAGTGCCAAGAAGAAAGCCAACCTAAAGTTTAGAGACCACCTAGGCCCATTTGTCATGAATAAGAAATATGGTTGGAAAGAAGCTGATCAAATACTGGGGCAACAACTCAAACTCAAAAGAAGCTTCTGGTGGGTCCCTTATGACCCTGAAGGTTTCATCAGTGCTAGGAGGGTCAAGTATAGGTTGCTAGCCTATAAGAATTGCCCATACCCACAAATACAAAACTTTTCCAACCAAGATGAATGGGTACCTGAATCAATTGTAGAAGAATTGAATCAGGAATAAAAAATGGAACAAACTATGAAAGATTTAGAAAAAACTCTTGACTTGGATTCTTGTCAACAGGTCTTGTTCAAACAACCAGTCCAAGTAGGAGAAGGCACTTCTACTGCTCCAGCTGCACAAAATACCCAGCAAGTTCCTGCAACAACCACTACAGCAAAGGGCAAAGAAATAATGGATGAGCAACAACAGACAGAGACAAGGCGGCCCAACACCTCAAAGGATCAAACTCAAGGGCAAGCCCCTTCACAGCAAACTAGACCACCCCGAATCCCAGTTCTGCAAACTCCTCTCAATGAAGAGAGAGGAAAAAAGAGAGATAAAGAGGAGGTCACACCTCCAACAGGGTCAACACAGCAACCAGAAGCCAAGAGGCCAAGGATTGACCCTAAAACAGAGGAGGGAGATGTCAGTGAGGAAAGGGCAGAAAGCCACAGCAGAGAAAGGCAATCAAGCCAGTAGACTGCCACTAGCTCATTTAAGCTAGAATAGGCCATACAACACACCACAGAGGTATCCTCCTCAAGACAACAGGGCAAGAAACCAGCTGCAATCAAAGAAGGCTTCATAGAGATCAAGGCACAGAATGAATTGTTGAGAGTGCAACTCTATGATCAATTCTTGAAAACAACTCCAGCCAAAAAATAAAGATTGATGGTTGCCTATGATCTTAAAGAGGAAAAAATGATTTTTACTCATTTAAAGCCTAAAGTCCCAGATCCCAAAACCTCTACAGATTACTATAGAACAAACTTGGAGGTCTTTTCTAAAGACATACACCCCGTGGATCAGATTGAGCTGCACAAACAGACTGGGGAAATGGTGTATGCAACACTTGCAGACAGGGCGACGTTGGCCCATCAGCTAAAAGAAGCCCTGAAGAACACAAATACACAGCTTTATTTGGAAAGGCTGTCTTCCTCTGCAAAGGACAACAGAATAAAGACATTGGAAGACATAATCATTGATTTGGGACATGACCCAAAGGATCCAAAGGGTGTCAGGGCCCTCATGAAGAAAAAAGAGGATGACATTGCTGCACTAAGAAAGCAGGCAAAATTGCCTTCTAGCATTCACCCTCAAACAGCAAAACTTGCACAAGAAAAGCAAGCAGATGATGCCATGGAGCTACTTCTGGTGATGAATCAAAGAATATTGCAAATGGAAGCAAAATTAGAGAAGGCATTGCAGGACAAGCAAGGGTAGTCAGCATCCCAGCCCCCTCAAACATCAACAACCCTTGGACCTGTCCCTCCTACACAAGCAACAACAGCCCCTCCTGCTATTCCAGCACCTACCACAGCTACATCAGCAATAGGAGCAACAATAGAAGCAACAACAGCAGCAAAATCTAGCATGAGCATGGAGGACTTGATGAAAGCTGTCAAAGAGCTTGAGACTCAAGTAACTGAAATAAATGAAGCCAAGGATAGACTGGCCAAGCTGGAGACCAGCTATGATAAATCCATGATGACAGTAGCAGAGAAACAAAGAGAAATAAACGCCTTAGAGGCCAAAATAAAAACTCTGGAAAATGAATTGCTTCTAGGTAAAACCCTAGCAGAAATAAAGAAGATAATTTGGGCCAAAATTGGCCAATCAATACAGGACCAATGGAGGTCAATCCAGGCAATCTATGAGCAGGTTGAGCTACTAGGCATGGCTCATGTGGAAATACAAAGAGCCAGAACAGCACTGGGAATAATGCCCGAGCAGGCCAATAAAATGATACATTTCCTCAATAACCGCACTAGGGAGGAACTGGTAGCTCTGGAGATAAACAACAGAACAGACACCATCCTGACAGCTAAAAAGGTGCTGACCTTGAGAAACTTCACTCAAACTTTGGAGAGAAAGTGTCAGGAAATGAAAACAGAAATTGATGAATTCAGGCCAAAAATGACAATATTACAGGATAAAGGACTGCCAAGCTTAGTTATTGGCACAGGACAGCTTCTATCATATAATTAGTATATGACAATAATCAACAATTATGTTGAAAATCAAATAACAGCATCCAACAACTCCACAGAAGAAGCAACGCCTCCCTCTGGACAGTCTCTGTATGACAAGTTAGAAAATCTGTTTTTTATTGAACATGAGATAAATCATCTGTTTGAGGTGCCTCCAAACTTCTATGGATATAGAGAGGTAGATGAAACAATGGTGAAAATAAGGAGGCATCAGCTACCTCCAGCTGATTGGTGGCAGGCAATGCTGGAAATTTTGCCTAGATAATGCCACTATGTTATTCCTTTTTGAGAAAATCAAGTCTCGGTCACGATACAGGTCAGCAGACACATCAGCACACAGGTATCACAGGGAGCATCCGTACAAGTGACTCACCAACGCACCCAGACATCATGCTCAATTAACGCAGAGCTAAGGGCACAGCTACAGCCCACTTTTCTGAGCCATAAAGTCAAAAGCTGTCTGACAGAAAGATAGCTGCCATCTCAACATTAAATGCTGTAGTTATATTTTTCATTTACTTTTTGTAAGAGAGTTGGTGGTGCAATTTATTGCACAATAACTCACCATTGAGATATCTTGTATCCTATTTTGTATATATATCCCCTCAAATAACGTATTGAGGGTCGGTTGTAGTGAAATTCTTTCTGAAGAGCTCTATTGTATATTTGAGACATTTTGATAATAAAAATTGCTGGTGGGGATTTCTGGTTCCTATGCTGTCTGAAGATGGAAATGAATAGCTCTGTTATGTTGCAAAACTCCTATGTCATTTGCGGGAGCAATAAGTTTCTCTGAACTGTGTATGTGTTTTATGTGTATTCCATAATTCTTATGTTTTCATAATCCTAGTAAATAGAGAAAAAGAATAGCATAGGATTTGTTTTGAACACCCTATGCTCAATGTCTATTTCTAAATATGTTTTCTTCTGGATTAGCCATGGATATGAATTCTTGATTGCTCATGTCTAAACTAATTCTATCATGGTGAATATTGTTTAAGAATTCTTAACTGCTCTTAAGCAATGCTTTCATTTTTCCTTTATTAGCATAGTGAAAGATTCTTAGTTGCCTTTCACTCACTAATTCCATAACTTCATCCAAAAAATTTGGTAAAATTGCTTCACATATGCCTATTTGGCTCTGCAGTAACACTCTGCCTTCATAAAACATACTTCAGCAGCACAACACCTCAACTCCATTGCCCAATGGACCAAACTGTTCCATGATCTATATTTAAGCTCTGTCTGGATTCACCAACCCACCAAACTCAAAAAAAACAGCACACCATAACTAGCCTAAAAACATTCATCAAACAAAGCTAAAGTATAAAGAGAGAGCCCTCTCTGGTTGTAGGTAGGCTAGGACCTGTAGCTAAAAGATTGGTCAGTGGTTACCTCAGCCGTATTCCCTTTAGGAAGCAGGGAATAACCTGAGTGTTAACAGATCTCTCGGATGAACACTTGTTCACCATCACCTCCAATGACCCATGGTATGGTGACATCCTTACATATTTACAAACATTGAAATTTTGCCCCCCATCTCAGTCATGATTATCAATGACATATTTGACATCACACCCCCTGCTACCTGCTCATCAGTGATGATCTCTATCATCGTGGTGTCGATACTGTCCTTCATTGTTGTCTCAACCATCTTGAAGTTGAGAAAGTGATCAATGACTGCCATGGCGATGCTTGTGGTGGCCACCTATTTAGAATGGCCACTATCCATAAAATCATGCATGTCAGGTACTTTTGGCCTTCTCTGCTCAGTGGTTTTATTACGGTAGTCAAACACTGTCCCAATTTCCAGTTGTACACCCCCAAGGCATGAGCTCCACCTTCTCCCCTCCATCCAATTTTCATGGCCGATCCTTTCTGTAAATGGGATATTGACTTCATCGAGTTTTGACCCACATATGCTAATAACCATAAGTATATTATCATGGTTGTCAACTATTCTAACAAATGGATTGAGTCCATGCCAACCTTCACTAATATTGCGACTACTACATCCCTCTTCTTTTTCAACCATTTTATCTCTCAATTTGGGGTTCCAAAAGAGTTGATGTCAAACCATGGACGACACTTTGAAGTTGAGATATGGCTCAAGCTATCCTCTTTGTTGGGATTTGAACATCAATATTCATCACCTTATTATCCCCAAGGAAATGGCCAAGTTGAAGTTGTCAACAAGATCCTTAAGACTGTGCTTTAGTGGATGGTGAATAAACATAAGACCAACTGGCATTTAATTCTCTTCCCTATGTTATGGGCCTATAAAACTTTTGTCAAGGCTACCACCTCGTTCAGTCCTTTCCACGTAACTTTTGGAGAGGAGGTAGTTTTAACAATCAAGTGCAAAATCCCTTCCCTTTGCCTTGTCGTTGAACTCCTTCCTAACACCCAAAACTTAGAACAATGACTCATCATGCTTGAGCACGCTTCTAATGACCACTGTGTTTTGTTGCAAACCACCGAAATAGTTAAGAAACACACTAAAGCTCAGTATGACTGCAAATTCCATCCTCGTATCTTCCATGAAGGTGACCTTGTTCTCATGTATGACAAAGCTAATGATGTGAAAGGGTATGGAAAGTTTTAACCATTATGGCTAGGTCCTTATATCATTCATAATTGTTTGGTCATGGGGGCATACCTATTAGATGATCCAGAAGGAGAAATCATTCCTAAGCCTCAAAATGCACTTTACCTCAATCAAGTCTACCCATAGAATTGACCATTGAAATGTGTGTATATATTTCTTTCTTCTTGCATTTAGGTAGTTTTCATCCCCCACATTCATACTCATTGTCTTTTTTGCATCTTTTAGATGGATCCATCATCCACACCTTATATAAATTTTTTTGATGGTACGAGTCACTTCACCAAGAACCTTACCTCGACAACTTGGGCCATTTTCACCCCCTTGCGTTCATTAGTCCACTCCATTGCCATTTGTATTGGATCTGCCACAAATAATTAGGCCAAATATGATGTTGTGATAGGTTTGTTAGTTGATACCCTTGATTGTTTCATCCTTCACCTTCATGTCTATCTAGTTTCCTTGCTACTTTTCATGAAATTGAATGGTGTTTATCAGGTGCATAATCCTGTCCTATTTTGAAAATATCTACAAGTGAAGATTTTGATGCATGAATTTGAATCCATCTCATTCAATCATGTGCCCAGAGCCCAAAATCACTATGTAGATACCATTGCAAATCAAATTCTAAATTGGCATTTACACATGTAAGAACACATGCATAAAACAAATGGAAAGTCACAATCGTCACAAACAAAAAGATGCATAATCATATATATATATGTATGTATGTATGTATATGTATATTCATATAGTGTTTTGATTCCATTACTCTAAATACATCTAACATTCCCACTAACATGTTGTCATAAAACAAAAATGAGGACCCAAATGTCCCTATGCATAATCACTATCATCTAGAGATTCCTGAGGCAACTACTCCATCTCACCAGCTCGTAGGTCTCGTATACCTTGACTGGCCATCCACCACATGATTCCTCACCACTCCGAGGGAAGACCCGTACACTCATATGTATAACGATCTTCTAGCTTATGCCACTCGTGATCTCTTATCCTAGTCAGTAGTATGTTTCACCTACATTAGAGATCCTCTAGTAAAGCATCATCATCTAGTCTCTAACATGATGAGGTAGCACCCTGCTCTACAGCCTTAGGTGTTGCAGCTCATCCTACTTATCATGCCTGCCTCACTAGTGCTATATCTTCATACCAAAAAGTTTAGAAATCACTACCACATACACATATTTCCTAAACTATAAATGCACCAAATATATAACAACTTTCACTTACCATCTGGGCCGCATGCTCATCCTGATGGAAGTGGTAAGTCAGGATCCCCCTGATAGTTCATACTGCTGTACGGATAGTTAGATATGTATAGTGGCATCTAGTCCCAATGAGAAAAAACTCAGGTTGAAACACACATCTGACTCCGCCCCCCACCTCCTCATGTCAGTAGCTGCTCCCAGTGTCCCATCCTGGGCTCCTATGGGCCCCCATCCCAGATCTGAACATGAGGTCATATATTGGGGATCTTCTCAAAGAAAAGTGAGCATAAGACTATCCAAAATGAATAGCTATCATTGGTCCCCCGTCTACATAATGCCAAATTTTGTTTCAACGACGATAACAACATCTAGGACCATCGATAGTAGGTTCCTCCTAAAACACTCTCCACCAGCATCATCTGCCCTCCAGTGATATGGTGGAAGGCATGGCTACCACAAATCAGTAGCACCACTACAACTATAGGTCATGTCTCAAGCCTCTCCAAGTCATTAACCCAAATGTTTGTGCCCTTTTCATGGATACCCCATACACAATGATGCTAAAAAAACTCATTGATATGCCTCCCATGAGGCGGCACCAGATGTATCTCCCCTACCACCCCCAAGGGGGAAATCTTGTCAGAAAGTAAATGTTTTAGATGTGAGCTCGATCTTATGCCCCTACACTACAATAGCCTCCTAGTTTGGGTCCTAGTAACTCACCATCCTTGAAAACAAGGTCTTACCATCCCTCATCAAAGGGTTCCCTAATAACTTCAACATGCCATATCATGCGAACATTCCTCTCACTACTAGATTCCCCTAAATCTCAGCACAAAAGGCCTCAAACTCTCAGTTTTGCCATAATATCATTAGCTCTTCCATACCTGCAAGACATCATTATGTTTTCTTAGTCCAGAGTACAAAACAAATTCATGACATAACTCAACTTCAGCTTCTAGCAGACCACCAGTCCTGCCCATCTTCTTAGTCCAAAGCGTAGTTTTTGCTTTCAAAACTACACTGAATGCACTTGTGGACCCCATTTATGTGCTCCAGAGTGCAGATCGGGACACAAAAAGTGTGTTGCGACCATGCGGATGAGTAGGGGTCTCCAATAAGAAACTGAGGCCCTCATCTAAAAACCTAAACCTCTAGAATTGATGAGTATGGTTAGGCCACCTACCTCCAACTTGCAGATCCTGATTCTGGCAATCCGTTTTTCTACTATGATCTCCATAAGATTTAGGGCATTCTCCTCCTTTTCAAATTCTCCATAGCTCACTATGAAAATGAATTGGATTTGGAGGAAAAAGCCCATTTATAGGGAAAACCCTAGTTCGTTTTGTGTCCCATTTTCACCAAACCTTAGCTATGTTAGATGAATGATCAACACCATTATAAATCTCTCACTGAGTTCTATAACGGGTCTCCCTTTGTTTTTGGTAATTTGTAACTTCACCTGAAAACCATTTTTTCCATGAGGTCTCACTTTGCCTCCTCTTAAAACTAAATCTTTACATTTGAGACACCTGTACTCTGATACCACTTTACCTTTCTACTCGTTGACTCACATGTCAATTTTCTTCATGAGTAACTATCATTTACTCATGCTTTTATGGTCCACACTGGGCCTCCTCCACGTGGGTGCATCATGAAGTCACCCTTGTTCAGAGCATCTGAGATGTGTCACCCTTGTACTTGTGGAGTCTATTCTAAGTCCCCATTGAGTCTTGTTACAATGTTTCATTCATCCTCATGGCACATCTCTTTCATTTTGTTCATATTTGGCCTCCAATCCTTCTACCACATCTTTGCTGAACCCTCCATCTTGCTTCCTTCTATCATTATCCATGGTGTCAGCCCATCAGTCACTCTACTATATTCCCTCGTGCCTTTGTTAACGGTTCCTCATTGCCTTAACTCTAGCAGGTTCTCTTCCATCAACCTTAGGACCTTCATTCTAGAAGAGTAGTCTAGAGGTAGTTGTACCTTGGTTACAAATTACCAATTACAATGTATTTCGATCATACGATTTTCTCCTAACACTCATACGTGTGGGGGAAATCTGTTATCACCAAAAAATGATCACCTAGTCATTTCTAACTAGGTGGATCAAAATACACCATGTAGATTTAATTTTACCATGGTAAAATCACTTTCACTTTGGAAAATGATTTCGTAAACCACTTTTATTAAATTATTTTCTAATTTAAATAAAGAAACCCAAGGAGAATAACTAGGTAAGTCATTATTTATTTAATTTTCTCTAGGAATGATTATTAAATCCTTATTTAAGAATAATTCCTCGTCACATTTGACTAAATCCCTTAGGACTATTTAGATAAATCATTATTTATTAAAATTTCCTTATTTGTGTTATTAGAATAATTATTAAGTCACTATTTAATAATTATTTTGATTTCATGCCTTTTTGTTTGTTGCAAAATAATTAATAAATCATTTTATTTGTTAATTATTTCTAAATAAAGGTATTTAACCATTTTAAATTCATTTTCCCTCTCCAATAAATATAACGAAGTATTCCAAGTAGTTAGATTTCAATTTGGTTAATAATATTTTATTATTCTCTATTTTTGAGATCAACTCCATACTTTGCTATATAAAGGATGGTTTCTCATTCATTCTTGACCTTGATCATAATCATCGTCAAAATTATCATCAATTTTCTTGAGCTCCCATTTTGAGTTCTTCCCTTTTGTTTGGGTTTTTCACATTGAGAGAGAAGATCAATTTTCTGAAGCGTCAAGGATATCAAAGGACCCATCCCAAGGAGGGGGACTTACAGACCAATATGTAGATCTCCTTCACGAGGTGTTATCAATAAAATATGTATTCATTTAAAATAGTCTTTGCAATTAGGTTATTATAATGGTTTCTTTATATTTCTCCTTTTTGTTTTAGGTTATATCTTATTTCAATGTAGGTTTTCTATTTGTATTTTAGATCTAAGACAACAACAACCATAAACTTGTTGTTAGGGTCACTTGTCACCTAGTGACTTAAGTGAAGTATTTTTGGTACACCTTCCAAGAATTTTCACATTAAGAGGACCAACCCTTGAGAAAGAAGAAATGAATCCGACCATATCTTGTAATGTATTCGCAGGAATTACCACTCCCCAAACTCTTAAGACAGAAGGATATATAAAGAAGAAGAGGGTAATAGTGCTGATTGATTTAGGTAGTACCCATAATTTTATTCATTGTAAGATAACCATCTAATTGAATTGCTACCTATATCTAGCACCAAATTGTCAACCGATGGTTGCAAATGGAGGAACTATAATTTTCTTTGGAAAATGCCATAATAATCGGATAACCATGGGGGAATATGTATTGAATAGTGGAATGCTTTCAATACCAACGGGTGGTGCTGATGTTGTACTAGGAGTCCAAAGGTTACAATATTTGGGGATGATAGCTTTCAATTTTCAAAAATGTTTCTTGCATTTTTTTGGCAAGGAAAGGAATTTTAATTAATGGGTATCATAGGGAAACCAAGAAATATAATCAACTCTAATAGCATGACAAAGCTTTCGAAGAAAGAAAAATAGGGCGTAATTGCACAATTATGCACACTAGAGCTTCAAACATCGAAATAATCTATTTCTCTATATCTCCAAAAAGTCTTGAACAATCATTCCAAGGTATTTGAGACTCCCAAATTCCTCCCACCTATTTGTGACCATGATCATGCAATTCATTTGATTCTAGGAAGTGTTCCTCCAAACACAAGTCCTTACAAATATCCTTATGCACAAAAGAATCAAATCGAATGTATGGTTGTAAAAATGATAGAGGCTGGTATAATTCAACCTAGTCAAAGTTATTTATCTACTCCAGTAGTATTGGTTCACAAGAAGCATGGAACATGGCATATGTGTCCAATTATATGGAACTCCACACTCTCATTATTAAATAGAAATTTTTCGTTCCCGTCATTGATGAATTTTTGGATGAATTAAATGGAGCAATTTACTTCACCAAGCTGGATCTTCATTGAAGATACCATCAAATTAGAATGAAGACTTAAGACATTTTGAAAACAACATTCAGAACTCATCAGGGTCATTATGAATTTTTGGTCATGCCTTTTGGCCTTACTAACACACCTTCCAAATTTCAAGGTTTGATGAATTCCATTTTCAAATCCTTCCTTCGAAAATTTGTGTTAGTATTTTTTTATGATATACTAATGTACAACAAGTCTTCGAAGGATCATGTTCAACATGTTGACAAAGTGCTCAAACTATTGCAGGAGAAAATTATAAGCAAAAACCTCCAAATTTTTCTTTTGAGTATAAGACGTGGAATATTTGGGTCATATTTTTTATCATGAGGGTTTTAAGGTAGATCCTAACAAAATTAAATCCATTAAGGAATGGAAAATCCCTACAACCATAAAACATACTCGACATTTTCTCAGATTGACAAGATATTATCACAAGTTTGTTAGGAATTATGGGAGGATAATGGAACCTCTAACATCATTACTGAAGAAAAATGGATTTTCTTTGACTCCAGAAGCAACAAAGGCCTATGAGCATCTTAAAGAGGCAATGTGCCAAGCACCAATCTTAGCTACACAAGACTTCATAATTTTTTTACTGTGGAATGTGATGCCTCAATAAATTGAATTGGTGTTGTTCTAATGTAAGAATGAAGACCCATTTCTTTTGAAAGTCATCCAATCAAAGGAAATTATTACATAAACCTATTTATGAGAAGGAAATGTTTGCAATACTACATGCACTAAAACAATGACGACCTTACCTAATGGGAATACACTTCAAGGTAAAAACAAATCATGATAGTCTTAAACACTTTTTTGAACAATGATTATCTTCAGAAGAGCAACAAAAAATGGGTGAAAAGGATGTTGGGTTATGAGTTTGAGTTAATCTAAAAAAAAGGGAAGTAAAATGTTGTTGTATATGCACTCTCAAGAAATGATGAGGATGTGGAAGCATTTCTTTGCGTCATTTCTATTATCTAATCTGAGTGGATAGCCGAAGTAAGGGATTAATGGAAGAATGATGAAGAGGCATGGTCACTCATTCAAAAGTTGTAGAAAGATCCCAATATATTTGATACATTTAGTTGGAAAGATGATTCTTTATGGCACAAAGATAGCCTATATATTTGTAAGAATTCCCAATTCAAAGAAAAAAATCTTTTGGAATTGCACACCTCTCCCTTAGGAGGTCACCTTGGATTTTCAAAAACTTACCATAGGGTCAAGAAGGAATATTCTTGGGATAGCCTTAAATCTGATATTTAGAATTTTGTGGAAATTTTTTTGGTTTTCTAACAAAATAAAGTTGAGATAATTAATACCCCGGGTCTGTTACAACCTTTATCCATTCCAAGTCAGCATTGGGAGGAGGTCCCAATGGAGTTTATCATAGTTTTACCCACTTTTGGAGGAAATATTGTCATCGTGATTATAGTTGATAGACTTGACAAGTATGCACCATTTTGTGCTTTATCTCATCCTTTTAAAGGAAGTACAGTTGCTACATTATTTATGGAAACAATTCAAAAGCGTCATGGAAACCCAATGATTATAATAAGTGATAGATATCCCATTTTCATTGCAAATTTTTGGACGAAATTTTTTCCTTTTCTTGGTGATAAATTAGCTCATAGATCATCTTATCATCACCAATCTAGTGGGAAAACTGAGATAGTGAACAAATGCTTGGAAGGATATCTTCATTGCTTTGTATTTGATAAGCAAAAACAATGGGTCAAGTGGTTACCTTTAGTTGAATGGTGGTATAACAATTCCTTCCATACTACAACAAAGATGACCCCATTTATGTCACTTTATGGATATCATCCACCATCCATCACATCATATTTAAGAAAAATTCTAAGGTTAAAGTGCTGAAGATCACATCGAGCACCAACAAAAAGTTCCCCAAATATTAAAGGATAGCTGCACAATGGCAAAAAATCGAATGAAACAATATCTAGATTAGGATCATAGAGAAAGAATTTTTGATTTAGTTGACTATGTATTTTTACGGCTACATCCATACAAACAAATGTCTCTCAAGCAAGCTAAGAAGGATAGCAAAATATCACTGAAGTACTACGATCCTTACAAGGTGTTGAAAAATATTGGTACTATGGCATACAAATTGGAGTTTCCTGCATCTTCCCAAGTACACCTAGTTTTCCATGTTCCATGCTTAACGCAGGTTATTGGTGACAATATTTTGAAATAGTGTTTCCAGAACTTGACAAAGAAGGAAAAATCATATTTGAGCCTGAAACGATAAAAAAAAAAGAATCGGAAAGCTATGAAATCAATAAATTTTAGAGTATCTCATTAAGTGGAAGAACTTACCTACTGACAATTCTAGAAGGGAGGATGGGCATTTTATACAAAAGCATCCAGAACTATGCAAGAATTGAGGACGACACTTTTATGAAGGAGACAGGCATGTTAGGTCCCTATAATACTAGTATAGCCCCATTATTGTTATTGTTAGTGCAGCCCCATTATTTTTTTTTTCCCATGTAGCCCACATATTATTATTGTTGTGCCCCATAGAAGTCCAGTATTATTATTATTGTGCGATTACATTACTATTTTTATGTACACTCTGATTATATTGTGACCCCTTAGACTCCTATATATACAAAGGAGGTCTTATCATTTGCATCATCAAAGAATGGTTCATTTATGTAATGTAAAGGAGGTTTCCCCCTTGAAGAGGATACTTTTTAAGTCATTTATATACATTTTTGTGAGTTGGTTGCATAACAAACACAACTTCTAAGCGAGTTAATTTTTTGATATGCAGAGGAAGAGAAATTGTATGCGAGGGAAAGGGTGTGTGGAGAAACTATGTGTGGTGGAATTTATTAAAGAGAATGGGTTACATAAGAGAGGGGGAGGGTGGGGCATTTCATTAATAAGTTTTATTTCATTTTCAACATTTTCCCATCTTAAATGTTTTCAGGTTTCATCGTGCAGGGGAACATGTGCATGGAGTAGTGAATGTGTGAAAAGATAAGAGAGTGTGAAGAAGGAGATGGGGATGTATAAAATCTTTGAAGTAGGTTTTGGAATGTTTCATATCTCTAGAAAATAGAGACTAATTTTGTGATATGCGGAGGAAGGAGAAATCGTGTGCAAGAGAAAGAATGCGAAAATAAACTTTTTTTTGTTGGTATTTATTAAAAATTGTGAACTATATTGAATTAAAATTTCTTTACACTCTGTAGATGGTGAATTTAATCATTGATCAAGGAATAATAAATTTAATTCATAGACATTTTATTTTACGTAGACATGGTTCAAAGATTTGATGTGTGATTTTCAAAAGTACAGGTTTGTGAATACTTATTACGCAATAATAGTTAGATCACATAAAGTGAAAATAAAAAACTAATGGATTCAAGTGAGTTTCCCAAATCAAGGAACAAAATCTCTCTTCTAGGATATTTTTTTCCCCCGGATACATTGGTTCAATTATTTAGCCATTATATAATATATCAAAAATCAATGAAAGCCTATGTTTAGTACACTGTATCAATAAGCACCTTAATATTTTGTACAATGTATCAAAAAATATTCATATTTTGCTATAATTCTTACACAGATTATTGGATAGCCACATCCGTGAAGGGTAGAGGTGCAGACAAGAGCTATGTGCAGAGATAAGGGAAGGTGGAGAGGCAATTTGTACAATAAAAGTTTTTATTTCACTATCACATTCCTCATAATGAAAACGTTGATTGCATATATTATTAGTAATAAATGAGAAAGATTCCGAATTATTGAACGTACATGGCAAGCAGATTTTGATTTGTAGCATTTATTGCAAAGAACTAATTCATATTTTGAGTGCACTGAATGTTATATTGCAGTAGAAAGGTATTTCATAAACAATGACTTATGTTCTTCTAGCCAAAGCCTTGATTTTCTTTTTGATCTAGAGAAAAAGAAGTGCAAGAATTGGTGAATGGTAATGACATGAAGAAAATCAAAGTTGCATGGTATTAGAGAATTAGAAGACTTGAGAACATTACTTCTAAGTGTGAAAATTTGTCGAATCAAAGAGTTGATGCATATCTTAGGGATATATAGAGTGTGTAGGATCTAAATGTTTTACACATGACATGTGAACTCTACACTAATTTTGAGAATGAAGCTATTTTCATACATGCATTCACTACAGAGCTTCCTTCACTTGTCCACACTCTAAATGATAATTTTTTATTTATAAATAGTTCAGAGTGATTAATATTAAGTTGCTTCCATCATTTAAAAACCAATATTATGTGGAAGCAAGGTATTTGGGTGAGTTGTGCAGAAGGAGGAGGCATACGGAGGTGCAAAACTTTACAACATAAAGATTGTTTTCTATTCGACACAATTGTTCTCCAATGCAAACCACAGTTTAAAATGTCTAAGTTTTATGAAAATTTTGTAACATAATTTTAACAAGTAACATTTCTGTAGTTGCATTGGTTAGGTTTTTGTTATGCATTTTTTAGACATGCAAGTTTCCAACGCATATTCAATTAGTTTTCAAGGGGCTTCGTTATGAATGATTTTTCCAAAAGTTGTGGGAAACGATAGTGACAAGTGTTATTCTGAGTGCATGCATTTTTATTATTAGTGTAAGAAATATAAACATAAGCTATTTTTGAATGGAGGGACAAATTTTACAATATCTTTACCAAGTATGTTGTAGTTGTTTTGTTTTGTAATCCTAAATCGTGTTCCTATAGAAGAGCTTTACGAGAATTGATGTGGATATATACATATGATATTAATGTGTGTATTATATGTTATCTTATGGAGTTAATGTTTGTAGATATATCATCCTGTTCAGTTTCATGTATGTTGTTTATGTTGTGGTGATCGTGCAACAATAGCTCATAGTGAATTTAGAACATGTTTGAAGCATCATTGCTAAAGAGTCAATGGAGAATATTTTGTTTCCTATAAAAAGTGATTTTATGGATGAAATTTTAAGGAAGCATAATATATTTCATTTAAATGATTTTTCATATGCTGTAAGAGATTGCCAATTTGATGTTATGCAAAATCTATTGCCTTTTAGATACATATCAATAGAGGTACGTGAAGGAATGATAGAAAATTTTAGAAATTGTTCACATGAACAAAATTATGAAGTGATATTATCTTATGAATGTGAATTGAATATAGATGCATTTATATGTATGCATGGTGTAAATAAATCGAATGCTTTCTTGGAAAGAATGACAAAATCAGCTTCAATAACTATGACTGTGAAAGAATGACTTGGAGCAGGGGGGCATATTTTGTATACATTGGTTATCGATTTGGCTAAAAATTCTGATAAGACTTTGGTCAAAGATAACAATGAAAATATATTTTCATTTGAATTCGAATTTGTCAAAATAAAGTTATGACATTTTTTTCTATGATGAAAATCCAATTGTCGTACATTTTGAACCATTTATGTGCATGAAAATATGTTCAATAGTAAATAATGATAAAAATATAATAAATATAACAACCTACGAACAAAAATACAATAGATGGATGAAAATAGAGGAAAGCATGAGTAAACATATGTTTAAGAGATTTTCTGGGTTGAAGAGTATTTATGGTGAAAGTTGTTTTGGAATAATATGTCAATAGACGAAGCATGAATATGATGTTCCCTATTTACGACACATTATTGAAAAAACCTTTTGTAATCTAATCATTGACAAGGATTCTTTTTTCATTAAACTGTAGAGAAAACTACATGAACGAAGATGCAATTATGCAATTCCCGAGAATAGTAGATTGGTAGGAATACATTATACAATTAGCAATGCCATATGAAAAAGGGAAGATAGATGATGGCTTTTTTGTTTATGATTGGATACACTATATATTGAATATAACTATATATATATGGTGTGTTGATATGTTGTTTATTGTAACTGAATTTCGTGTGTTCAAGAAAGACACAATGATATTCCATGTTATGTAATTTGGCATAAGTGTAGGCCATTTGCATTATGAATCACTGAAAGAGATAATACAAGGGAAAAACATTTCACGTTGTATTGATGTAGTTAACGAAGAGAAATATATAGAACAATCCAATAAAAAAAATATTGAGGTTAATGTGAATGGGTTTGATAACATGAACATAGATGAAAATGTCATATAATTTCACACAAAGCTTATCAATCAAAACAAGTGTTAGAAAATTATATATATTACGGAGCAATGGAACACATAAAATATTGCAGAAATATAAACACAGAAAATGAACAAAACAAGAGAGACACAGATATACGTGGTTCACCCAGTTTGGGCTACGTCCACCTCGAACAACCAGTCCTTCCTTTCTATTATCTAGCAAAATGAAGAGACACAACCTACAGCAAATCCGCTGTAATATCCTCTATCTTCTCTCACAGTCTCACCTCTCTATTTCTCGCTCACACAGAATACACATCTATCTCAGCCTCAAAATACAATGCCCTCATACAAAGAGAGGGGTTTCCTTCTAGGGTAAAAAAACCCTAAACTAAACATAAGTTATACCGTCAGATCATCTGCCTAATGAACGGCCCAGATTGACTAGAAATTACTATACTTTTACAAGGCAAATTTACATATGTTTTTAGCTTCGGGGCCGCTGCCCCCGAGCCTCCGCCAGGGGACCGCTGGCCCCCGGACCCCCGCGGGGGGGACAAGTCCCCCTCACACCCCCTCGCATGGAGGGGTGTACAAAAATTCCTGGGGTATACATCCATCTGAAACAAAGACCTCTAAACAATCATGCTCCACACACAACAATCTCCCACTTGGAGAATGATTGTAGCAACTCCATCGCTGCTTCATTTGCTGGACAATGACTCCTCTCTTGGACCTGGCTATTTCTCATCTTCATCGTCATCCTTGAAGACCAACTGAAACTGAGCATATTCTCAGTTTCTCCCTGGTACAACTTTTGTTAGCATATCTGCAGGGTTCTGGCTAGTGTGTATCTTTTCCAGCTTCAACTCTCCATCTTCCAACACTGATCGTATGAAATGGTACTTGAGCTGTATATGTTTCGTCCTAGAATGAAATGCTGAGTTCTTTGCAAGATGAATGGCACTTTGACTATCACTGTATAACGTGCCAATATCATGCTTCTTACCCAATTCACCCATAAACCTTTGTAACCAAATCATTTCTTTACTAGCCTCTGTAGCAGCAACATACTCTGCTTCTGTTGTTGAAAGTGCAACAACACTTTGGATTTTAGAAACCCAACTGACATTTGTTCCACCAACAGTGAATACATATCCTGTAGTGCTCCTCCTGTTATCTCTGTCACCTGCCATATCTGCATCAACATATCCCTGTAGAGAAATGTTTGAACCACCAAAGCATAATGCTTGATCTGTGTACCTTTCAAATATCTGAGAATCCATTTCACGGCCATCCAATGTTCCTTTCCTGGATTGTTCATGTACCTGCTTACAAATCCCACTGCATGTGCAATATCAGGCCTTGTGCAGACCATTGCATACATTAATCTTCCAACTGCTGATGCATATGGAACTTTAGACATATAATCCATGTCTTCTTGGGTCTTTGGGCACATTTCCTAGCTAAGTTTGAAATGGCTAGCAAAAGATGTACTAACTAGTTTTGCATTGTGAATGTTAAATCTTTTCAACACCTTTTGTATGTACTCATTCTGAGACAATGTTAATTTACGAATTTTCCTGTCTCTAGTTATTCTCATACCAAGGATTTGTTTTGCAGCTCCCAAATCCTTCATTGCAAATGAATTTGCCAATTTTCTTTTGAGCACATTTATTTCCTGTATGTTAGACCCTGCCACAAGCATGTCATCTACATACAATAACAATATAATATAGCTGCCATCATTTTGCTTTTTTAGATAAACACAATGATACAATGATCAGAGTGACATCTAGTATACCTTGTTCAGACATAAACTTGTCAAATTTCAGATACCACTGCCTTGGAGCCTGTTTTAAGCCATACAAGCTCTTCTTCAACCTGCACACAAGTTTCTCCTTCCCTTTCACTTCATATCCTTGTGGCTGCTGCATATATATCTCTTCCTCCAATCCCCATGCCATGGAGAAAGGATGTCTTTACATCTAACTGCTCAAGATGCAAATCTTCAACTGCTACTAGACTCAAATAGTTCTGATTGAAGTCATTTTAACAACAGGAGAAAATATTTCATCAAAATCAATACCTTTCTTCTGTGCAAACCCCTTCACCACAAGTCTAGCTTTGTACCTCTGTTTTCCTCCATCTTCTTCCTTCAACCTGTACACCCATTTATTCTTCAATGTAGTTTTTCCTGCAGGCAACCTGACTAAATCCCAAGTCTGGTTATGCATTAAGGAGTCCATCTCTTCTTCCATGGCTACCTCCCACTTCTTCCTGCTTTCAACCTGCATTGCTTCTTCATAACATTCGGGTTCACCAGAATCAGTCAACAATAAATAATATAATGAAGGAGAGTATCGTTCAGGGGGTCTACTTATCCTGGTAGATCTTCTAACACCGCTTTCAGGTGTTTGGG
>APFE030083688.1:0-46946 GCA_000404065.3 Pinus taeda
ATAACCTATCTCTCTACTCATTGATAAGCTCTGACCCAAACTTAGTCAAATTATGCCTTTGACTAAGCCCCTGTTTCCTTGCACAAATCCTAGAGAATTACCTACTATTTTTTAGGAATTTTCCTCCAATTGATTATGCAATTCCCAAGGTTTGATCATATAAACACATTTACACTCAAACTAAATAGGACTATACATTTCAATCTTAGAGCCGATACGTTTCAATGCATATGTTGTGAATATAGTAGGACTATTCTTGTTATGTTTGCAATATATGTTATTTCACTTATGCTAACACTTATGAACTATTTCGTTTATGTTAATATGAACCTTTTTTAATGTGTGTTGTTGTATATCATCATCATGTTTAATGTGTGAACTATTTCATAGGCTAACTCTTGATGTCTTTTATGTTGGTGTGTTCCATTCAAGTTGCGTACTATTGCAACCTTCAAAGGGGATCACTCATTTTCCCCTTGTTGTGTTATAATATTTCATACATTGCACTTGAACATATGCAAAGTCACACTTGTTCACTAAAGTCATGAATACACCACTCTATGTATTATTGTACCCAAGGCACATCATTAAAACCCACTGCTTCAGCAACGAGGTCATATTATGGATGAGGATCTTACTCCAAATGGTGTGAGGTATAATTGGGATTTCATATCAGAGAGACCCCCTGATTGTTGGCGAGGCCGACATCGTCAACATTTCTGGGACCAGAAGGAGTTCCAAATGACAAGCTGAGCCCACGAAGTCTATTGTGAACTTTCCTTATCTTGTAATGGCTTTTGCCCATATATTAACCCCGACATGTTTTTTGAGAATCAGAAATTTGAAAGTGCCCATGGGGATAATCAATGACTTTTCAAATCTGAAATTTGATGGTGAGGGTGGAACAACCATTCTTGAGCACACCTCTCACTTTCTTGAATTTTGCACTAAACACAATCTTCAGTGTGAGGATGTTGCTTGCAGGTTATTTTTTTTCACATTTGAAGCGCACGTCAAGGAATGGTTTTACACACTACCAACCACTTTTATACACTCTTTTGAACATCTTGTGAAAGAGATCTTCCACACATTGGTAGGTATGCTTAAAAATTTGTTTTCAAGAAAATCACACATTTACAAAAAAGACTTGATGAATCTCTTAATTATTTTCACGATCATTTTATTCATTTTTGTTTTAAATTTTCTAAAGATGATATTGATTAGAATTTAATGAAATAGAAGTTTGAAATTCTTGTTCATATTTTGATGAATCTAGAACAATATGAATCTTTTGAAAGTCTCCCAACATATACTAGTTAGGGAGCTCCCAAATCTACAATGAAGCAAGTTGTTGTTCCAAGTGACTCTTCTTTTTCCCCTCATCAAACAAGTCCATTCACTGAGGTTGAGGTTGGAGAACTCAAGAGTCCATATGTTGATCTACCACCATCATCTACCACCTCACATATTTTTGGGCATGGAATCCCCCCTGAGGCATGTTTTGGGGCTCAAAGCCCATGTTTTGACCGAATGATGTTTTAAAGCCCTGCGAATAGCAGACGCGGAAGTATGTTAGAGTCATAGGGTTTTCCGCCCTAGTTTGTAATGTAATGTCGGCCTGATTGTGTAAATAGAGCGAGGCTCTAAGTGTAAAAGAGAATTAGGAAACAAATTATGGAATAGCGAAGAAGAAAAGAGCAAGAGCCTAAGTCTCTAAATGTGTCTTTGGGTCGTAGAGTAGGAGAAGGCTCTACAGCTGAGTGCGCAAAGGCCTACTTGTCCGCAGCTAAGTGTGCGGACCCCTGCAGCTGAGTGCATAGAGCAAAGTCGAGTCTGTAATCGAAGAAGAGAATAATAAAGAGAAGTTTTATCCAAACTCTGTGTATATGTTCTTGAGTTATTACATGTTTTATATAAATTGAAAATATATTGTTTATTTTCTGCGCGCACTTGTATGAATGATTTATATTGCCAAGTATAACTTAATGCATGCAAGTAGGCTAAGTTAATCAACTAACAGTGAATACTAGTAAGGAATCGAGTA
Organism: Pinus taeda; assembly: GCA_000404065.3. Taxonomy (NCBI): domain Eukaryota; kingdom Viridiplantae; phylum Streptophyta; class Pinopsida; order Pinales; family Pinaceae; genus Pinus; species Pinus taeda. The sequence continues at coordinate 2,045 of APFE030083688.1, forward strand.
ATAACAATGCTCGCCCCCCTAGTAGGGCTGTGTGACGATAACATCTCAAGCTGCGAGGTACAGGTAAGTGCATGTAGCGACGTGCACAGAGGGTCAAACCACGAACCACTTGAACTCATCAGACATCTCTAGGGTTCGGAAACCTGGTTCTAGCACCCTCCCATACTACTTCAGGTGAGATCTCAGTCCACGCTCTGTGGACTGTTGCCGAAAGGGACAATAGTACTGGGATTTGTTTGGCTAAATCACCTCTGAACCTGGGCCAGGTCGCAGCAAGCCAACAAATGGTTCTGTTGCCAGGACTTGGATCTGAATAAGAGATGTCAGATGTCGTGTTACTAGAATCTGACAAAGAAAGAAATTGAAGGGTGGTTGGGCAGAAAGATTCACGAGTTCACAATGCAGGAAAACAGGAATCCGTGAGTATCGAAGGAACAATGGTTAGAGTGCTACTTATATACAGAAATCCATGAAATTTTCTTTGCATCCTTCCCCTCCAAGTTTGTTATAGATCTAACCTGAAAATATATGATAATACAAATATACCCAGAAACAATAAGACAAAAATGGATAGAAATGCTTCTTTATCAATATCAAAACCCTTAAGGTAGGGAAACACCATACATTCACTCCTTAAGGAAGGAGAACACTCCATAATCCATATGCATGTTCATACAATAATCCTTGACATTATTCCTTGTGGAGTCTCTAGCCTCTTTATAGGCCTCATACATACAATACCATGGGTCATTACCATGGTTCCCTCATACCATCGAACTAATACCATGGGCCCATTACATTATTACTAACTACTTGTGATCCCTTACATGATATGGGTTAACCACCTTATTTATTACTATGGCCCATCCCATTATTACATTATTACCTTGGTTACCTCCCTTTGTACCCCATATTATCCTCCCTAGGTATATAACATTCCACCCCCCTTAGCATGTTTCGTCCCCGAAACATGGGAAGAACACAAATAATAAGATCTACTCAAAAGAGTAGTCCACTGGTACCATGCACGTGCATCTGGCCATCCAAGAGAAAGGTGAACCCTCGATCTCGCTGGTGCCTCGCTCGCTTGAGATGGAAGCTGACCGTGGTAGCTCTTCTGTGTTGATGTGTAGTAGGTGGATCTTCGCGCCTCTCTATCTGTCCTGCAGGGGTTGTTGTCCTTGTGGCTAATTGGTTTCCATCTTGTTGGTTGTTGTCTTGTGGGGTGATGTGGGTGATGATATGTTGAAGTTTTAACCCAGGGTGTCTTTTTCTTTAATTCACCCCTTACTAGAGCCTGACTATTATCTGGTGCATGTTGTGGTGCTTGCTGTGGTGTCTTATATTCTAATATTACTTCAACCATTGAACCCTCATCAAATGTGTCAGCACCTGTTACCTTTTCAGCTTCAGCCTTTGTTTGTGTTTGATCGTCGACCATCAACTGCTCATCATCTGATATGTTAGTCCCTGGAACATCTTCTGCGTCAACCTCCGTGGAATCTACCTGTCTATTAATGGAAATATCCTGTAATGTAATTTTCTTCTTTTTATACCAGAGCTTCAGGAATTTCTTCTACACATTAATATTGATAGTACCCACAGATTCCATCCAAGGATATCCCAAAACAACATCCATATTATCCATCTCTGAAGTATAAAAATCATCATGCAACACATACTTATCCATAGATATCTTCAAATCCTTATACACTAGAACATCCTCATTATCCACTTGTGTGTTTTCAATGTGTTTTGCTGGAATTTGCAGTTTTGTTGCCAAATTAACATTGATGAAATTATGCTTGCAACTAGGATTTATAGAAACAATGATCTTCTCTTTTTGAATCAATCCATGAACCTGCAATAAGGAGATACCAGCAGAAAATAACCCTTTAGGTTCCTTGGTTTCCTTCTTTCCTGTAAAAATAAAATCTTTGTTAGGCTGTGTGTCTGTCTCTGTGAGCTTATCCACAAGATTAGCTTTACAGTCAAAGTGGTCCATAAGAGCTTTTGTGAATGTGTCCCAAGTCAAGAGCCTTTGATAGCAACGTTAATGTCATTGCCACCATTGCCATCTTTCATTGTCCAAGTACATTTTTCCCACACTCAACTGAGTCTCATCATCCATGATGTAATTCAATCTAAAAAATTTCTCCATTTGTGCTAGCCATTTGGCCGGATGAGAGCCATCAAATTTATACAAGTCCCTCAAATTCTGACCTAGGCCTGTCATCACAATTTGAAATGGTCACAATTCCATCAATATTGATTAGAATCCCTATTATGACCTATTTTTTGAAATGGAACAACCATTCTGCATATGCCTATGTGATAGAAATTTTGATCCAGACCCTAGAATTTTAGATTTGCGCTACAACTCTCCCGTTGTCACCAAAATTTCTGCAAAAAATAGCTGATTTTAAATCAGCGATATCTCCCTCAACCGGACTCCGATTCAACTGATTGTTTTTTTGAAATTCGGTATTTTTTCACAAAGAATCCAGATATACAATTATATTTTGTAGATATTTCACCAAGATATCCATATCTGCGCCGCAAACGCGCTGCCCTGAAAAATTGTCTGCAACCCCACTGATTTTTAGATCAGTGATATCTCCTTCATCCGAACTCCGATTCAACCTATTTTCTTTTTTGAAATCAGGTATTTTTTCACATATAATCTAGATCTGCAATTAGATTTTTCAGATCTTGCACCAAAACATATAGATCTGATATGCAAACTCACCGCCCCCGAAATCCTACAAAAAAAAAAAAAAAATCTCCACTTTTTTGCCCAAAAAAGTGCTCTGATACCACTTTTTATAGTTCTAACCCAGAAATATATGATAATATAAATAAACCCAACAATAAAAAGATCTCAATATAGATAGAAATGATTTTTTATTGATCAAACCCTTAAGGTAGGGCAACACCATACATTCACTCCTAAGGAAGGAGAACACTCTACAAGCCATATGCCTGTTCATACACTAATCCTTGACATTATTCCTTGAACTCCCTCCATGTGGAGTCTCTAGCCTCTATATAGGCCTCATACATACAATACCATGGGTCATTACCATGGTTCCCTCATACCATCAAACTAATACCATGGGCCCATTACATTATTACTAACTACTTGTGGTCCCTTACATGATATGGGTTAACCACCTTATTTATTACTATGGCCCATCCCATTATTAAATTATTACCTTGGGTACCTCCTTGGTACCCCATATTATCCCTCCTAGGTATATAACATTGCACCCCCCTTAAGGTATCCCCCCTAGGTATATAACAAAGTTGTATGAGTCGATCGCAAAGCTACCAGACAGTTAGGGAAGGTGTAGGCTCGGCAAACCCATTGTGTGGAATCCAAAGTTGGTGCGTAGACTAGAAGCATCAGAAGATAAGATAACATGCGCTGTGGACCATTGGATCAATCAAATTATAGGAGGGTTTATCACTGAATTCACGGTAGACACGTCAGTCAGCTACAATGAGGCAGAGCGATGCTTCCTCAAAGGACTGCGAGGTGAGTACATTAAGTCTTTGAACACTTGGATTAAAATGCTACTGTGTGAAAAGCGGGTTATGTGAATAAATTGATGTTTGGGGCTACGCAAATTGTGAGGATCTATAGAAATGAAGGTAGCGCAGAGATAGAAAATAGCCCCTTGATTTCGCCTCAGCGAGAAAGTGAGGAAGAGCTCACGAAAGTTTCACCAAGAAGTGTGATCAGTCTAATAAGGCAGTGAATTCCACACATACCACCTCCACCTACACCTCCACCAGTTTCACCATCTTCACCCCCATCTCCACCCACACCACCTCCGCCACCACCAAGGAAAATTTTAAGAACCACTCTAAATTTATATGTATAATAAATGGGCTAATCCGCATGATACATAGGAAAAATGGGAGCCAATATTATCAATAATATAATATGTATATATAATTTTTTTAGCGAATCTCTCACCAGATTATATTATCTTGTATAGTGATGGAGAATCTTTCACTAAATTATAAAATCTTGTAAGATCTTGGCAAATTTTTACTGAATAATAAAACACTATGAAGTCTTGGCGAATGTTTTGTAAAAGTATAAAACCATATATGATAATAAGAAAACATATTCATTAAATTGTAATATACTAACATACATGTTTGGAAAAAAGAAACATAATTTTCTCTTCCTACAAACAATGTTCCAAGTTTCAATGGTCGTGTTTGTCAAGGTTCTTACAATACACTCTTTCATATCCTTCTGTTAGTTTTGATAATATTCCACAACAAAGTTCTTGTAGGTGTTGATATTGAATGTAGGAGAGATTTATCTTCTCTCTATAACTTTTTTCAAGCTACCACTTTTTTCAAGTTATCAAATCTCTTTCTTATTCCATAGACTCCAACTGCAAGATAAAAAAAAACACATCAAGTTTGTTTACCCCAACACGCCAACAAGTAGCAAGCCCCAACTATATGATATAAGAAAGTATTAGGTATCCCAAAGGCTTGAAGGGGATCGAATTGAAAGAAGTGACCATTGTAAGAAGCCTTCCAATCAATATATGAATATATAAATGTAGATTTATTTTTATTTTAATTGGAAATCTTCAATTAAATAATAAAATTTAATTATGTCTCTCCCAATCTAAATTTCTTATTAGCATAATTCACTACCCTCATATGTCTCCCATTTTTTAACAGCGTTGTAACATGTAGATTAATTTCCTTTTTGGTGAACAATCTTCACCTTTTAGGAAAATATGGTGCAGTGGCTCCAACTCCTACAGATCATTAGGACAAACTAAGAATAGCACAGAAGATGAAAGGTTTTACAAACCAACTTATTTTTCAAACAACTATTCCAACATCAATACCTAAACTTTTTCATGAAGATATCATATTGAGAATGTTTGAAAAATGGTGGGAAATATTGTGTGAGGGTGATGCGGAAAGAGTGATAAGGTTTCACTGTTTTGAATTTTTTTTGTTAAATCAGAAAAACCAATATTAATGGAGATATTGGTATTTTTTACTAAATTTTGTGAAGTGACTAAATGTAGCTTTAACCATTCACCTTAAGATGTTTTTACAATATAATTTCCTAAGTCTATTTAATATCTTCATTATCATAAAAACCAACCTATATCCATCTTAACTCCACATCTACCACTCTTAGGGGGATGAAATTTTTACTCTTGATCCACCAAGCCCCGAGAGGGATCAAATATTTTTTCACTCTATGCTAGTTTGCATATCACGATATTCACGATATTTGATCCCTCTCGCGGGTTAGTAGATCCAGAGTAAAGATGGATCTATGTTGGTTTAAGGCTACATTCCACGGAAATACCATGGGTCAATACCATGTGCCATTTTTATTTTTGTTAATACTAATATTAGGGTTAATAATGTTTTTTGCATGGTATTAATAATAATCTAGCCCATGGTATTTGGCCCATAGTATTTTTCCCATAGGTTTTACCTAAATATAATGCATTTTTTGAGTGTCCTTAAATATAAAGTGACTTATGGAGTAAATATAAAGAAATGTTTTATTTATTTATCATACCTCTCGTTTATTTATATTTTTATTAATTTACCGTACCTTTTTTACAAATATGGTATTTGGCCCATAGGATTCACTTAAATAAAACCTCTTTTTTGAGCCTTCATAAATAGGAAGAGGGTTATGGATAATCTAACCCATGGTATCTGGCCCATAGTACTTTTCCCATAGGTTTTACATAAATATAATGCATTTTTTTAGTGTCCTTAAATATAAAGTGACTTATGGAGTAAATATAAAGAAATGTTTTATTTATTTATCATACCTCTAGTTTATTTATATTTTTATTTGTTTACCATACCTTTTGAGTAAGTATAAAAAGAGGTTTTATTTATTTACCATATCTCCACTTTATTTATATTTTTATTTGTTTACACCCTTGCATGTATATAAGGTGACGTATATAGTAAATATAAAAATATATATATATATATTTATGTACCATAACCTCTCATTTATTTATATTTTTAGTTAAATTTTCCATACTTCTTTTTATAAATATTGGTAATTTGGACCCATGGGATTGACTTAAATAAAACCATTCGTTAAATTAGGGGAATGGCAGGTTTAACTCTAATTTGAAGGCTAAAGTTGACCTTTTTTACCCTTCCTTAAAATAAGGTGGGCTAACCTCCATACCTAATTTTTTTATAAAATAAATTTGAGGCAATTTGTAAAAATGTACTATGATACAAAATATTCGCCCACTAAAAAATTTAAACCCCTTAATTTGGCCAAGGGCGAAAATTCACCCCTAAAATTTTCTGTGGTCACCACCAAAGTTTAATATGGTGAGCACAATAAAGTTTCTGGTGTTCAAAGGGGTAGGAAATGAAGATCTAGACCAATTTTGGTTCATGGTAAAGGCTATATGGGAAGCGTAAGGAGTCACAGATGACAACATAAAGAAGGTAACATTGGCAAGCACGTTGCAAGACTATGCACTGACATGGTACATTAAGCATTCTAATGACAATCCAAACGCAAGGATCACAGATATCCAAGTTGCGCTAAACAGGGAATTTAGTAGGCCAAAATTGGAGACGCAGTCGTTTATCAGGTTTAAGGAGATCACGATGCTTCCAGGAAAGACCCCATGGGAGCTGGATCAGAGACTGAAGGGTATGATTCATGAAGCCAACATGACCTTGACGGATGGGTAGCACTGTGCATGGTTTGTAACATCACTAACATTGCATCTAGGGACCGTGCTGTCACAACAAAAGCTATCCACTCAGGCCGAAGCTTTGGAGATTGCAATGAGATTGCATGAGACCCCAATACAAGATCCTAGTCTGGGAGTCCAACAGATCCACATGCAATTGAAAAAGCTATGTTTGGAGATGCAAAGTTTGAAATAGGACAGGACAACTCACCCAGAGGCGCGCGAGGAGGTATGGTGCATAAAGTGCAGGGGACAGGGACATGACAAGAACCATTGTCTAGTCTTCATGAATTACTTGGTAGGAGGAGGGTCAATGCCATTGAGACCAAAGGCACAAGCAGGACCGAGCGTGGTGCCTGGATTATGGTTTACGATTTGTCAGATAGGAAGGAAGCACACTACAGATAACTATCACCTATTACAGAAGTATACATAGACATCCCAACAGTTGTTCTGTAATTTTTGCAGATCAGTAGGCCATGATGAGCATACCTATAGAATTTATGAAATGATGATGGATCGGACTCCTACCTACATTGTTCAGACCGAAATGTGAACCCTCGATCAAAATGCAGGGATGGCACACACTGGGTTTCAAGGGCGTGGACGAGGTCGAGGTGGAATGGGACCAGGAAGGGGTTACGGACAGCTGAGTTGTTACAATTGCTGAGGGCCAAGGCGCCCACGATTGTACAAATCTGATGAGAGCATCATGTGTATATTGTACCCAGTTTGATCATGAGACAGAGGACTACCCCACACTGATAGCGAGGTTGCGCGATAAATTAACACTCCAACCTCCCCTGACTCAGAATGTAAAAATGATGAGGTCTGAGCCACACGAAGAGGACCCAAATGTAAACATTGTGCTCCGAAACGATATCATGATAAGAGATGACAAGGGCAAGCAACCCAAAGAGAGTGCTTGGGTTCGCAAAGCTCCTACAAAGGAACCAGTGTTCGATTTGGAGCGCGCGAAGGAGTCATTAATGGAAGCTAAGAAGAGCTTCACGGAGGCCTCCACTTCAGTTAGTAAAGACAAACTATAACCAGAGATGGACCCATCAATGCTTACTACCTTTCTGGAGACATGCATGAAGTTGTTGCATGACAACAAGGTTGGTTCAGGAGAATCGTGCATAGTCTGGAAGCTCGAGAAGCACACAACGCTAACATGAAGGGAGATGATATTGACTGCGCAAATCGGGGAATATGAAATGGATCAAGTGATTCTGGATTTAGGATAAGATGTGAACGTATTTCCAAAGTAGACATGGGAGTGCATGGGTAGGCCCGTGTTGCAATGGTCTCCTATTTAGTTACGAATGGTGAACCAATAAAAGATCCTACTGATGGAAAGATTGTAGGGAATACTGGTAGATATTGAAGGTACGAGCATGCTTGCAGATTTCGAAGTGATAGAGATTGTCAATGACAGCAATCCCTATCCCACGCTATTGGGAATAGATTGGGCCACTGACATGAATGGAGTGATAAATCTAAAGAAGCGCAAGATGATTTTTGAGAAAAAGTCACTATGCGTAGTGGTACCTTTATACCCTGTGGAAGGATCATGCTACATAGAGCCAGTGCATGAAAATGACCTAGACTGTATCTACAAGATAACGACTCGGGAATAGGACTGGGTGAATCCAACAGCAGATGGCAGGATTTCGTGGGAGTGTGAAAGCTCCTGCACATCAGATTCAGATGAGGAAATAAAACGATGGCAGAACCGGTTACACGAGGTAACCACACTCAATTACAACATGATGGTAAGATCATTGTGCTACGTGACAACATAGTTAAGGGATCTACCTCTGTATGATGGGTTAACAGCGGTGGATGAATTCTTGAACAAATTTGAAAGCGAGGTGCCAGAACAACAATGGTTCAATGCTCTGAAATGGGCACTGGTGGTGGGGTACGCGCCTGTAACATTTGGAGGACTAGCGCAAATGCAGAAGGTGATGCACCCTATGACCTCTTAGGAAAATTCCATAATGAAACCTCATGCACTTTTGTGTATTTTTTGGATACTAGCTAGTGTAAACATGTCAACACTGGTTATGACTCTCAACTTAGCAAGGACTCTAAATGGAAATGAGCCCGAGGTATTGATCTCAAATTTTTTACTTGAAGTTGAAAACTCACTAATATATATATATACACACTTCTATTTTTCTTATAATCTATAAACATTAAAAAATGTTTAATGTCTGAGTAGTGGAAAAGGCTACATTTTGTTTGCAATAATGCAATGACCTTCCAAGTTTTAATTTTGTTTGAAAAGAACAAGCAATCAAGAGAATAATGATAGTATCATGTAAGGAAAAAAAGTTGAACATTTTTAAAAGGTTTCAGAAATGAGATCTTCAATAATTTGTTATTGTAGTAAGAATTTAGATAAGATAAAACCCTGATTTTTGAGGAGGAGACTCATAAAAATAGAGGAAGATACATATTTCTTTTTAAGAAAATATATATATATATATATAATTATAATATAATATATAATATATATATATATATATGTTCTTATTTCTTGTTTGATCAGTGTATTGGTGATTGAAGTAACGTGAGTTGTGAGATAACTGGGAGATGCAAGGTTCAAATCCCTAAATTGTGACCCATTTACAAAGAGGAGGACCAGTTGTAGACCCCAAAGATTTACTGATAAAAAAAATTATGAACAAATAAGATGCACGTAGATCTAGGAGGAAGGTTGACTATTCTACATCATGCTAAACTAAGGCTAATGATATATTTTCTTATGGTTTTGTTTAATGCCATCTAAAAATCAAAGGAAATTTTCAATAGTTTTATGAATCCATAAATGAGAAAGCACACGCGTGTAATGAAACAATGAAGTCATGTATGGTACAGCTTGGTTGAGAATCATCTTTAACTATTAAAGTAGTTAGTCATTTTCATTTTTTGATTTAACTAAAAAATCTTTTATATTTATTAGTTTTATTTTTTATTATCGCAGTCACAAATTTAATGTGTAAATTATGTTTAATTTTGAAAATTAAATATTTATTTTAGAGTAGAAAAAGTGGAGGAATTAACTCATGGGACCGTTTTTATTGGCGAGTCCTAATTTGGTGAAACAAGGTTTGAAATCTTTCCGGAGCGTTTTGAGGCATGAAATGACGTTTTATGGGGTAAAACTTTGTTGCATGAGCATAGCGCATTTTCTTCTTATGATACACATAGAGACTTTTCCAACGACACAAGAATCACGTCAATTGCAGTTAGTATGCTAAAGTTATATCAGTCATAATTCGACTTTCTTGTTTTCACCACCATAATTAGAAAGGATGTCACGCCAGCCCCCATTATTCATGGAAAATGGGCTAGCCACGTGATTATGATGTAAAAGACTCTAGAAAATTTTGTATTGTAACTCTGTTTAAGAGTTGATGTAGTCAAACCTAACCACTAATAGGCTATCAGGTTGTGTTATAACCGGGCCACTAGGAGGAAAAGTGATTCCATTCTTTTGAGTGCATTTGCTCCATACCTAAGAAAAAATACCCAAGAGGGATAGCAGGTAGAGCACGCAGAGAGGATTTGTGCATTGTAGTATCCCACGAGCCACATGTCATGCTTCTTTGTACTTGTAACCAAAGCAACCTCACCTTCCAGTTGGGTTTTTCCCATAAAAGGTTTCCCAAAGCATATCTTGTGTCGTGTGTGTGAGCTTTTATTTTTTCATTCTATATTTTCTGCATAATTTTAATTCACATGCATGTACTATTCAAACTTAAATCCTAAAATCTAATAAAATTGTAATAATATAGAATTTCAGATTTTAATAAAATTTTATTAGATCTATTGTGATGACTGTCTAACAAATAAATCCATAAGGTTAGATATATAAAATACAAATTTAATTTAATTAATTTTTAATTTTAAGATTTTGACATGTGAAATGATGTAAGGGGTTGATTTTATTATAAATTAAACTTATTACATTAAAAATCATATAATTTATATTACACTTATATTAATTTACAAATATATTGATTACACATATACAATTCATTTTTATTATCATAATCATTAATAAATAATCAATTCAAAATTGATTATATTTAACTTATAATATAATTTATTTTAAATTTTTTAATAATATCTCAAATAGTTCATACTTAAAATACTTTTAATACCTTTTTGACATGCCAATAAAAAACTCTACTAAAATTTAAACTTTGCTTATTCTTTTGGACTTCCGGATAAGCAATCTCACTAGATTTAACTTTGTTAATGATATTTTTTTTTAGTTTTCGCTATTACTCTAATTTCTATAATATATTTATATTAATCAAAACAATTCTAACCATTGTTTTTTTAAAAATAAAATTTATTTTGAAAAAAATGCATTGCATTTAATATTGAATGGTAATGATATGATTGAAATATTATTTAAAATACGCTTACAATATTAAAAGCGCGCATCAAACTTCATGAGACGGAAAACATAAAGTGAAATACTCCCATGTAAAAACTAGATTAACAAGAATCGTTGCTAAGTAAGGGAGTATTACATTTAGTTAATGAAAATAATGACATTAACATTGTTTTGCAATGGATTAACCAGAAGAAGGAACGATATGCTTGACCCGATGAATAGGAGGGAATGTGTCGTTAGAGATGAAACCAAGGATGAAAGAGAATTGCTCTAACATTGGGAGTGTTGAGAAATGGAAACCCTTTTTTACATCGATAAAGTTGCTAAATAGCAGTCGTCTAGGTGAAATTACTTGTAAAGGTTGAAATTGATAAAACTTAGCTGCCAGTAAGAGCTTCCTAAAGATATCAATGACCATTTCAAATCCATTTTTTTAGAGAAGTTGGATGAGAACATATCCAATTTAGCACTGATGGTAGAGAAGGTGCAGAAAGTGGATTGGTATACAAGGAGACTTGTTGGTGTTTTTTATTCTGTTTATCACTTAGTCAACTGTTAAGACAATAAAAAAATGACAAAGTCTTAACCCAAATGATTTATATTAAACTCTAGGATTAATATGATAAACCCTATAAATAATATTATACCTTAGGAATATGAACCCTTAGATTAATCAACTAAAGGGATTGATATTATAAATTTTAAGGATTAATTATCATTAAAACATAAATATTATTTTAAGGATTTCATATTGTTCAAGAGAGAATTATAGTCAGAATCATTGATCAGATTATCAGAGTTCTAATCAAGATATCTTTATGCATTTTTTAGCAGAGTTACCAAAGGTGTGAATAAGAAAAGGGAATGGGTCAAGGGGATGGAACAATCAAACTGCTAAGATTCAAGGAATCCTCTAGATCGAGATTATATATATTAACCCAGCCAAAATAACAGTACAAGGAGATAAAAAACCAGGTAAGAGTTGAGATAGAATTAATAAGCACACACCCACACTTTGACATGAGGGCCAAGAGGCCTATATGGGGCTAGTTATTAATCCTAATTGGGATCACCTATGGCTTTGCCTAAGTCACATTTTTCTCTCAGACATAAACATACACAATACACATGGAACTAATAATGATATAAGTAAAAATTGCAAACATACACAATAGGAATGTAACAAATAATGATAAAAGTAAAAATTGCAGTCATGTGATAGCTAGTATTGTTTTTCAATTAGTCTTTTACATGGGTTAGGAGCGTCATCATGGGGCTCATCTCCTTCATAGGATTTAGTCAAGAATTATATCGTAAAAGGAAGAGATCCATATTTTGTATCGTAAAAGGAAGAGATACAGATTTACATTGATTTTAGAAGGATATATTAACCAAACCTTCCCTTCTAAGAACAATCTCCTTCTCTTGCAGTTTGTGTTGTCTTCAATATGCAAAAGAGGATACTATTGAATGCAGGTAAAAAAAAACGGTTCTCTAGTAATTGTAAAGTGAAGTCAAAATTCTCTAGCAATTTCGTATAAGAGTCTGAAATTTAAATTTTGTAGGAAGATGGTGATAGAATTGCAATTGCTCAAGAAATTTTAATCTAAATCAAGAGACAAATTTCTACTCTACTTCTTTGTTGATTTTAATTCACAATTTAGAACAACAATCTCACATATGCGATAAGAAATAACAATCATGCACAATATTTTTTCTAGGGTAGCCAAACTAGGAAAAACCCCTCAAGCCTCTTTGCATTAATCAGATGAATAAAGATGTATTACAATTTCTTGCCTGCACTGAGCACAACCTGCAAGTGAATAACCTATATATATGCTCAATGAGAATCTGACCCAAAATTAGTCATTTTTTTCCTCCTCTTGAGCCCCTATTTCCTTGCGCAAATCCTAGAGAATTAGCCCCTATTTTTTAAGAATTTTCCTCCATTTGTTTGCACAATTCCCAAGGTTTGATCATCTGCCTGCTTGCAACATCTGTACACCCAAACCAATTTACAACTACTTGCTACACTGCCTTGGAATCTCCACCAAAGTTGGGAACTCAAATTCCCTACATGCACTAGTTATTTTAGGTTGATTGGTCAGTTAACTAGATGATCACTGAGTTAGATTGTTGTCCCACTACACAACTGACCTTCCACTAGTTCCTCCAACTATTAGAACTATTTTAATGGAACTCAATTGGATATAACTAAATTGGATTACCAAAATTTAACAATCACACATGCTTAACTAAAATCCAAACGCTCTAACTAAAATTTACTTAGCTAACTGAGTGACAAGAGCCATGCCACCTCATTGAACTGCCTCCAAGTTGTCTACTGATGTGGAAATTCGAATTTTCTCAATTTGACTAAGGCAAAGTAAAATTGAGACTCTCCTGCTGCACTTCTCAACTCTCCCTCTCAGCAAGAAAGAGATTATCATCCACCCTTATCCTGCACTTGTGGAATTTGAACTTCCCACTTGACAAAGCCTTTGTCAAGATGTCAACATCTTGTTCCTCTATTGGAATGTATTGTAGCAACATTATCCACCTCTCCACACAATCCCGTAAATGATGATACCAAATATCTATATGCTTGGATGATCATGAAATACCAGATTCTTAAAGAGCTTAATGCAACTTTGATTATCACAATAAATCACAGTTGGATCCATCATCTGACCAAACAGTCCCACAAGTATCTTTCTCATCCAAATCACCTCACATGTTGCTTGACTTGTAGCCTTGTATTTCTCTTCTGTAGAGTTGAGCGCTAGATATATCTTCTTCTTGTTGTACTAGGAAACCACTGCGGACCCAACATTGGAAATTTCACCTTATGTACTCTTTCGATCGGATGGAATCCCTGCCTAATTTGCATCTATAAAGCCACACAACTTCACTCTCTCTGTCTGTCTATACCATAATCCATACTAGGTGGTGCCTTTGGGGTACAGTAAAACATGCATAGATACCTTCTAATATAATTTGGTAGGACTAACCATAGATTGGATCAACTGGTTGAATGAATAGCACATATCTGTTCATGTGTCCACAAGATACATCAGTGAACCCACTAACTGCCAGTAAACGGTAGCACCCACCTCTTCACCTGAAGTGGTAGTTTCCTTTCTCTAGTTTCTCACTAGAGGTGTCTCCATGAGTTTACAAATCTCCATGAGAAATCTCTATAGTATCTTGTTGGCATACTTTCCATGAGACACAAAAAATTCCATGTCGCCTTGCCATACTTGTAGCCCGAGGAAGTAGTACACGAGACCCATATCCTTCATTTCAAATTCCCTTGGAACGTCCCCCTTGCAAGAGCTGATCAACTAATCATCTCCTGTTAATATCAATTCATCAAGATATAAAATAATGATAATTTATTTACCTTCTACCAAAATATGATAGAGATTCACATCCACTTCACTTTTTGTGAAGCCTAATCTAGTGAGATAATTTTCGATCTTGGTGTACCAAGCATGGGGTGCCTGTTTGAGACCATATAATGCTCGCTTGAGTCTGCACACATGAGACTCCTGATTAAATTTCAAAAAACCTTTTGGTTTCTCTATGTACACCTCCTCCTCAATAACACCATTAAGAAATGTTGTTTGTACACCCATCTGGAGGATCTTCCACCCCATCTGCGTAGCTAGTGAAAGAGTTGATCTAATGGATGAATACCTTATTATAGGAGAAAAGGTTTCCTCATAGTCAATTCCCTCAACTTTAGAAAATACTTTGACCACAAATATGACCTTATACTTCTCTGTGCTTCTATATGATGCATGCTTAACCTTGAAGATCCATCTCAAATCCACAACTAACTTATCTATTGGTCTTTGGATCATTTCTGAAACATTGTTCATGATGGATTCATATTCTTCCACCATTGTATCAACCTAAACAGGTTTCTCAACTGCTTTCTTGAAGGAGGATGACTTAGTCTCTACAAGCTTAGTCATTAGAGCCTTGTTGCCAGTGTACCTCTCAAGTGACCTCCTTTGCTTGTGGAAATTTTAAGGAGATCCCAGATTCTCCCTCCCATCTTGCATTAATCTACTAGCTTCCCTGGTCCTTTTCTACTTTCTATGGATGGTTCCTCTTGAGTGGATATCTCCACTCTCTGCTCCTCAATTTTAGTCTACTGGACAATTCCTGAGGCTCCTCCTTTGGAGCTAAAAGCTCCTCTTCTAGTGGGATTTGAAGCTCCCTCTTAAGAGAAAACCACATCACTTTCTCCTCATCAAAATTTACATCACTTCACACAAATGTCATTCTGAGGGAAGGTAAGTACACACGGTAATTGTGTGTAGTTACGGTGTAACCCACAAAAAATCCCAACTATACTGTTGGCTCAAGCTTCTTCCTCAAATATTTGGATACATGACAGTAAACAAAGGCTCCAAAAATCCTAAAGTGAGACACATTCGACTTTCTCCCCGAGAAATCCTCCTCCAGTGTAATCATACCAAGAATCTGATAAGGACTTTGGTACTACAAGTATATTGTTGTGTTACATGCCTCTGCCCACAAATGTAGTTGTAGGCCTTGGTCATGTAGCATAGCTCTCGTAACTCCCACAATGCTCCAGTTATTCATCTCAGCCACCCCATTCTACCGTGGGTTGTCGGGTGTTGTCAGCTCTCTTCTAATGCCTTATTTCACACATAAATAATTGAATTCATTTGAAACATACTCACCTCCATTGTCACTCCTTATAGCTTTCACCTTCCTATCAGTCTCTTAAATAGTGCCTTGAATTCTACAAACTTTGAGAATGTATCCTCCTTCTTCCACGTGAAGAAGTTCTAACACTTCCTTAAGAAATCATTAATAAAAATAGCAAAATATTTATGTCTAGCAGTGGAGCTCATAGAGAAAGGTCCACAAACATCAATGTGGAATCTTTCCAAGACTTCATGTGATTTTTTGACTCACTCATGGAATTTGGATTTCACATACTTCCCCAAGGTACAACCTTTGCAAACATCTCGCTGCTCACGAGTACATTTCGGAAAGCCAATGGTTATTTGTTGCATAGTTTTCAGGGCACCATGAGGCAAATGGTTTAATCTCTTGTGCTAAAGTTAACCAACATCATGGATTTGCACTTTCTTTGCCTTACTTCTTAATGCAATACAATGTTTCCCATACAACTTGTATAGGTTCTTCACACAAACCCCGATACACTTCACCTTTCCAATTGATATGTGTCTCGGGAATGCTTTCCCTTTATTGAAGATCACATCATAACCACAATATTCCAAAATTGCTAAAGTGATGAGATTCTTCTTTAGGCCTGGAATAAACATGACATCTTTGAGGCGAAGAGGAGATACTGAATCCAATTTAAAGGTTACTGTACCAATCCTGGAAGTATTGTACCTTCCATCATCCCCAAGATCAATATGCATATGGAGATATTTCTCCTCTAAGTCACTAAATAACTCTCTACACCCTGCCATGTGGAACAAGGCACCAAAGTCCAAGTACCACACACTCCCCATCATGGAGTTGGCCATGCTAAGGGTGAAGTCTAGTTCAAGTTGTGAATTTAATGCTTCACCTACTACTCCTCCAACGTTCTTCTTGCTAGAATTTTTGTGTGGACACTTTGTAGCATAGTGCCTGAAATCATAAGAGTTGAAGCATTTGATTTTGGACAAATATTTCTTCTTGCCCCCTTAGCTGGATTTTGGTTTGGTTTGAAATTTTTTCCCTTTGCCCTTCTTTCCCTTTCCAACCAATGAAAAATTTTCTTCATCTGCTCCCTTGGACAAAATTCCATCTCTGGTACTCTGCCTGATCCCTTCTTCTACCAAATCAGACCACAAGCATTCCCAATTCGGTAATTTTTCCCACCCATTCATCGAGTCCTCGTAGCTATGGTAGATTTTGGGAAGGCCTAGAAGAACTAGGCTCACCAGGTCATCTTCTACAACATTCACACCAACCCCTCCAAGCTCATCATGAACTTGGGTAAATCTGCTAAGATACTGCAGAATAATATCATTCTTTTGCATATTGATATTTTGAAGTTTGTCTTTCAGGGCTAGTTTTCTATGATCACTACTCTTCTCGAATAGATCTATCAGTTCCTTCCACATTGAAAAATGAGTTTCTTTCCCATGGATATTTGAGATAATGTGATCTCGCACTCCCTCCAAGATTATTCTCCTTGCCTAGGCTACATCTTTCTTCTGTTGAGCTAGGTTCTGGGCATCAAGTGATCCAAAATTTTCAATGTCAGTCTTGACATATTCCAACAATCCATTTTCATCAAGCACCACCTCCATTTGATCCTTCCATGCAATGAAATTCGAGTTGCCTTCCAAAAGCATACTCTAATCTCAACCTATTGAAGGTCATTCTCTCAACTCGAAAGAGATCTTGCTACACTAAAGCTGCAAATTCGAACCTCTTGAGAAACAACTTTCAAATTCATATTCTAATGTGAATCCTGCTCTGATACAATGTAGAAATATGGTTATAAAATTGCAACTTCTCAAGAAATTGTAATCTAAATCAAGAGACACAATTCTACTCTACTGCTTTGCAGAATTCAATTCACAATTTAAAACAAAAATCTTAGACATGCAAGAATAAATAACACACATGCACATTATTTTTTCTAGGGGAACCCAACTGAGAAAAACTCCTCAAGCCTCTTCACATTAATGAGATGAATAAAGGTGTATTACCATTTCTTGCCCGCACTGAGCACAACTTGTAAGTGAATAACCTATCTCTCTACTCATTGATAAGCTCTGACCTAGACTTAGTCAAATTATGCCTCTGCTTGAGCCCCTATTTCCTTGTGCAAATCCTAGAGAATTACCTACTATTTTTTAGGAATTTTCCTCCAATTGATTATGCAATTCCCAAGGTTTGATCATATACCTGCATGCAACACCTGTACACTCAAACTAGTTTACAAATACTTGTTACACTGCCTTGGAATCTCCAACACAACTAAGGACTCGAATTCTCTGCATGCACTAGTTATTTTAGGTTGATTGATCAATTAACTTGAAGATCACTGAGTTAGACTGTTGTCCCACAACACAACTAGCCTTCCAATAGTTCCTCCAACTATTATAACTAGTTTAACTGAACTCAACTAGATATAATTGAACTAGATTACTAAAATTTAGCAATCACACATGCTTAACTGAAATCAAGCCCTCTAACTTGAAATTACTAAGCTAACTAAATGACAAGAGCCATTTCACCACAGTTAACTTCCTCCAAGTTGTCTGCTAATATGGAAATTCAAATTTTCTCAATTTGACTAAGGCAAAGTCAAAGTGAGACTTTCTTGCTGCACTTCTCAACAAATTTAACTTGTCTTCAATGATGATTTTTTTTTATTATTTTATGATTGAAAGCCCTAGTAGTAAAATGAAACAATGGCACAAAGTTATTAGTTCAGGCGGGAGGGGGGGATCCCAAATTATCCTCATATAACTTTGGTAACCAACACAATGTCTCCAATAAACCTGGCATTTAACACCTGGAAATATTTTCTAAGGTTTCTACTGATCTTCTTGAAGAAAAATGGTGCTCTGAATTTGCATGTAGTTAAGAGTCCACAAACATTCCAGATATTTGCATCCTTGAACCAGAATCTGCACCATTAGGATAATACCATCCAATTTGTAGAAAGTATATAACCATTCTCATACATAGTTTCCCTTGTTGTAGAATTACTCTTCTACACTTGTTATGATGTATTTTGAAGTTTTTTCAAATTCATTTAACATGGTACATATAGTTGTAATGCAATTAAATCCCTAGAAAAATGGTTTGAAAGGACCACCTCCAGCGTGGAACAAAAAAATAAATATTTGTATTAAGGTAAAGGTGGTACTTGTAGAGGGCATAGAACCTAAGGAAACTGTGACATAGTTATATGCTACACTGTGATGAGAATAGATATTGTAAGGAATTTCCCTCACCCCAAAAGGTCAAGTTGTGGATGATATAGAAAATAAGAGCATGCTATAGAGGATTGCCCTGAATAGGCAGATAAATGGGAATATAGGGGAAGCAAATTGTTACTAGCTAGGTCAAATCCAAACCCAGTTTGATAGGGGTAAAGACAACTAATTTCTACATTGGCATTAGAATATGCTAATTTACTATTTAAATTCTCATGTGGCCATCTTGTTAAGAAGCAAATTTGAGTTTTGAAGTTGAGAGGAAATCTAGCATGTGAGTAAATCAACATGGTATGCACTATGCATCTTTGAAAATGCCATTGGACATGGTATACACCAGGCATCATTGACAATGCTCTTGGACATGGTATATAAAGGCATCATTGACAATGCTCTTGGAAGATCTACAACATATTTAACACAAACAATACGAAATATGAAGAAATCAATAAGACTGTTGAAGATCAATTCTTATTGACCATTCAAAATGGCATTTTCTCAATAGCAAATTGAAAAAATAGTTTCATATTTGAAAGAATAAAAACTACAAGGGAAAATACAGTCTCTTTGGAGGTTTCATAGTAAAAGATAGCTTCCATCCTATATTAGAATCTCTAACCAATTCCATGTTTTCTCTTCTTACTAAACCATGCATGCTGGACAGAACAAGGTAAATATATAAAATAATTCCCCAAAAAGAGCAACAAAGGAATAAATAAGGGCTTTTGATTTAATATTAAACTAACGAATTTTCAGCTATTATACTGAAAATATTCAATTAGTTTTTGAATAATTAGGAAATTGACAATATAAATTTAGTTGAAGATAATTAGTTGGCATAAAATCACTATCATGGGTAGCTCAATAATCTTAATATGTTAGACATATCTGACTCTTTTTCAAGCACATACAATTCTTGCTATCAATAATTAGAACAACATAGGATTAGGAAAGAATGGATAGAATGATCAATAAAAGAAAACCTTTTATTTATTCATCTTCTGATAGAGGGTTTGGTTGCAAAAAAGAATAATTGACCCTTTGCTAAGGTTTCTATCCATCAGGGTTTCATTTTTATTCTACAATTGAGACTGAAACATGAAGACCTCAGCCATGTTTATGCCTTCAATTATAAACACAACATAAACTTATCGTTCTCCTCCTAGGATACCTGAAATAGCAATGTCGAGACACATGGGTTTCATTCACTCTCAACGTGCCTACCAAACAACTCATTTTATTTATTCGATTTATTTTTATTTTATTTTTTATTTCTAATTTCAATTACCATTCATGTCATGGGTATGCATTATTGTATGCATTTTTTAAATTTTATTATAACATGTGAAATCCTGTGAGTTGAATGAATTCCAAGTGTTTACTGTCATCTTTACAAATGCTAGGAGGAAAATTTAATAGAATCCAATGCTTGCTCATAGCCATGGCTCCAAGATAGTCCATTTAATTTTTGCTCCTAGGCTTAGACCCATTCGTATGATTCTTTTTCTCTAGTGCATTTTTCCCATGTTCTCATTTAGCTTTATAATGAAAATAGTCATGGTTCTCATAATCAAAGCACTATGTTCGTTTAGCTCCATAGTGAAAATGTTCATGTTCGTTTGGCTCCGTAATGAAAATGTTCACAGTTCTCATAGTCACACGCTTGTGTATGGAAAATACGTTGTCTACCTGTCCTAATTTAATTAAGGACACAAATGTTGTGGGATTTGTATTTGAAATAATGGATGGGTAGGGGTTCCTGACCTGCATTTTCTTGACTTTCCTAGGTTTTACCTACTAAGATGGTCGTTCAATAAAAAATAGTTGGGGTTTTTCCAAAAAAGACAAGTATTTTGATGCCTCCTATGTATTCATTAGAGATGAGTCAATGACCATCAAAATGAATGAAAAAAGGAACTTTCCTGGCATGTCGTTGTGACCAGGACTCTGAAAATTGGGTCAGTTGAATCAATAAGGTGAATACAACTAGGTCATTTGAATCAATAGGGTGAATTTAGGTAGTTGCACTGACCTGAGTCTATTGGTGCCACTAACTATCATAGAGATCAGGGACCATTCAAGAAAATGTTCAGAATTTGGTAGCACTAGACTTACATTAACTAATTTCATTTAAATTGTGGAAAGTTATAACATTGGGCAAAACATCTCTGAGATGTTAGTGGAGGCATTCTATTAAAACATTGTGAATGGAGTGGTTCGACTAAAACAATGGTGGAAAGATCTCACAAATGAAAATGGAGTGGTGGGTGTCATACTAGCTCATTTAAGGTCAGGTAAGTTAACAGACTTAATTTCAAGTTTTATTCAATAAAACTATGTCTACTCTATTCCATAAATCTATTCCCTATATGGTTATCCTTTCATTGTTTCCCTTAAAGCATTCTACATGCTACATTTAAAGCATTTTGCATGCTACATTTTCATTCTCCACTTGCAGTGTTATGAAGGCATCCTTGTATATCTGAATGTGTTCTTATGTGATCTTGATGCCATCATAATTGTATTTTGGCAAGTTTACCAACATTTTTTGGTGTGTGGGTTACTGTGTTTATTTTGGTTTCTTCGTTTGGTTTATGGTTTTTTCCTTTACAACGGTTGGGTTAAGGTGAGTGGAACCAAATCCCTAACTATTTTTTCACCCATTTCTTTTCTCAAATCATGTTTAGATTTCATCTACCTTATCTTTGGTTCATTCAATGTTCATTTCATATGGCCAAATTAAGGATACCATCTAAATACCCAGGCAAGGTGTACAATCTAAGTCACCCTTCATGTTCCAGGAAGCTGAGGGGAAAGGAGATTAGTAGCTTTTATATCAATGAGAAGAATATTAGTAGAATTAATATAACTGTACCTGGATATATCCCATAACAACTAGCATTTACACGATGACTAGATAATTTTATGGCTACAAGCAAACTTTTGAACATTAGCATTTACACTATGAGGAGATAATTTGATGGGTATAAGAAAACTTTTAAACATTGAAGATCCCATGTTAGGGTAACCTAAAAGAAAAAAAAAAAAAGTTGATCCCATGTTGGGGTAACTTAAAAGAGGAAAATAGAAATAAAGTTGTGCTATTAAACATGGGCAGTCCATACATTTCCATGTGATAAAGCATGAAGCAAGGTTGGTAACTTGTTTATAGCAATATGGATTTATGTTCTGTTCTTTTTGGATTCAAGAAAGAAATTCTTTGAATCACCTTCAGAGGCCGGGGGTGGTGCTCGAAGAAATAGTAATGTTATAGAAAATAAGTAGCAATAGTTACTTGATGTGGGGAAGCATTCCTTGACTTGGGCTTTAAATCAATCACGCAACAAGTACGAACTTCCCTCTTTCCTACTATGAACTAGAAAGTGGGAAATCAAATCTCAGGACTAAGAAAGGAGGAAGACAAGCATACATCTTTAGTGGTCTTATTAGGTAGCTTCTCACTCATTTCACTTCCAACCCTCAAAGGTCATAATTGATTCGATTGCAAGAGGGTTAATCTCTAGAAAGTTGTCATGAAAGAATCGATATTTCACTACCTTGATATTTTAGATAAGTTTCTCTACTTGAGGAAGAGCTACTCGTTCAAGCCTTAAAGCACCAACCAATATTGTGTTGATGGACATGGCTAAGCATTGTTGTGGAAGGAATATATTCTTTATATACAATGTACCATGTCCTCTAACATATTTTATTTGCTTATGTGTGGATATAATACCCGTTGTCGTTAAGATCTCTTTCGTGTTTTTCCCACACAAGCACATGACTCCATTGTGAACAAATGTATAAACGTCATACAAGGTGGATTTTAGAACAAATGTCTAGACATCAGAAAAGGTGGATTTCTGAACAAATGTTTAAACATCAAATAAGGTGGATTTCAGTACACTTTTTCTTTGGGGCATATTTACTAAACTTAAACATCCATTGCTAGCATTACATTACTGAAAAAGGCACAAGTTGATTAAACTTACTTTATATTATGTTGAAAGTAAAGTTATATGCGTTGGTGCCTTGAGAAGAGGCCAAATAAGACCTCAAACTGAAACATTGGTCTAAAATCATTAAAATCCTGAAAACAATAATTATATATTTCCATGGTTCCATGAAACTTTAGGTTTGAAATATGAAAAATCCATCGGTTTCTACGCACAACTAGTACATGGCTACAAAACTGATTACTATAGTCTCTGCGCCCCAAAGGGGCAGGGACTAATAATAAAATTAGCATCCCTGGGAAGGTGAACACTGAAGATAACATAAGTTTGGCATGTTTTAAAAAAATAATAGAGTTTTTCTTGGATAATGCATGGTAATTTGTTATATTTCATTAATACTTATGTTTTATAAATATTTTTGAGTTAAAATATTTCATGGATGTACTTTTTATTTATGGTTTCTTAATTTAATGATTTTCTCATTTTAATACTTGTTTTTAGCTCTAGTTGTTCATAGAGTAGAGCAAGAGACAATACAAGAGAACCATTAAGCTTTAAATAACCCTATGTATGTGCAACTTACAACAAAGCCACTATTACAAATTTAAGTGTCAATTTTTAAAATGTTACTCATCTTGCCTTCTACTTTCATGTATAAAATAATGTTTAAAACATAAAAGAAGAGATATTGTTGGCCCCTCCCTATCATAACTAGATTCTTTGCATGTTGGGGTTTGTGCCATTGAATCAAAACTAACTTTGGATCCAACATATGTCAGTATGCAAAAAATTTAATACTTTGTAGTAGGGTGTTTATTACTCACTAGTTAAAAACTTAATATGCCAATTACAAGAAAATAGTGACACACATTGTTTGCTTGTAAAATACACTACAAATATTTTCCAAATACACTACAATTATTCTTCAAAGGGAAAACATAATTCGGTTTAAGTAGGTTATATTGAAATAATACTTGTGAAACTTTGAACTTAGTAGATTCCTTAGAGCTTATTCTCTTGAAATCAACTTAGATGAAAATGATTCATCATATTTTCCACTCATAGAAATCCTTAAATCTATCAAAAGTTACAACCCTTGCTTGAAATGGTATGTATATATTTTGTGAAGTTTTATTTGCCAAAGCTCCACAAATATCACGTCTTTATGAAGAGTATCACTATAGTGAGTACTTGTAATTTGATAAACCTTACATCTAGAGGCATAAGCTTTGCAACAATGGACATTGGTTTTTCTTTAGATTTGGATGTCAAGGGCCTTCAAATAGTTGAATATATACTCTTTCTTTATTAGCCCACATCACATTTATGACTTAATTTATTCTTCAAAAAGACCAGTGGAATTTTCATGTGCTGCATGGATTGAGTGGTCATTTTACCAACAAGCCATGTGCTTCCTTCAAGCATTAGTTTATGTTGGACACCGAATCCTCTATAGGTTGGTGTGGACTGTGAATAGTCACCGGAGTTGAAGAGACCACTTGGAATATGAATCCAAGGGTCACACCATGTACTATAAATGTATATCATGCCAATAATATATGAAATCAAATGCTTATCTTTCTATTTCGATATTTATATTCCATGTGAATTTAACATGGTATCAGAGCTGCAGGCTTATTCCTGCCCACTAAATTTGTGGCCAATTCTACCCACATTCTCTCAATCTTTCTATCGTTCTAGCTTGTCAGTGTCTCAAACCTGCTTATGCATACAAAATCTACCACTTCAACCTATCATGCCACCTATTATCTACCATCCCTATTAACATTAATTGTGATTCATTGTCGACTTTTATGCTCCTGCTACATATAGTTCTTAAAAGAAATTCAGAAACAACTTGTATCATTTATGAGCTCTGTTACTCTATGATATTTTCTGTGAGAATTTTATGTATTAGTGTTATGTCCCGAGCCTGTAAATCTTTCAACTGTTACACTAGCATTCTCTACCTTCCTTGTGTTGCATGAAATGTTCTCTGCCATCACTATTTATTGGCAATAGTTAGAAAAATCCATCATTCGAATCCGCTATCTGTAGCATCATTGCCCTGCCGGATGCAGAGGGTTTCCACTAGGACGTGCCACGTATTTCATCTAGTTTGAAGTACATGTGAGATCTATTCATCTGTCATTCTCAGTGTAACCCCTCTGTGGAGCTCTGTCACCACTGCTCGTTGAAGGAAACGTTACAATCTTTCTACATCCTAAGGTCACCTGTATTTCCCTGTTGTAACATTCTAATGTAGTAGTGTAATGCAGAAATGATTGTTGTGATAAGGGAAACTTTAAAGAGCTACATAATACCGAACATTACATCCTCTGTTGGGAATAGATCATTGGATCGTCAGAATTCTGTCTGAGAGGTAGAGAACTTGCAAAATCTTCCCATAATGGAAAATTTGGACAGCGAGATGTGTTGAGTGTTTAATTGCTTTTATCAGTACGCATTTTGTTTTCTTATCCTTCCCATTACTTGAATGCACCCTTTTCATGCCAATATCATTTATCTCCGATGTGCCATTCCACACTAGTCTTTCCTATTATTTGGTCTCATGGTATTGATTGATGCTCCATTCCAAATGATCACATATCATTCAGAGCATTGTAACCAAAGGCATGGGATAACATTGGTTTAATGAGAAATTACCCTGGGATCTTGTTACAGTTTTGCATTTGGTTCCCTTAGATTGTGCACTTCGTAATCAACGACTCCCTCTATTCACTAGTGTTGAGAGAGGAAATACCATTGAGGCAAGAGAAAAGCTCAAAAATAAATTCACTTTGCGCTCTCTCTAGTTTGTTATTTGCAGGTTTTCGATTCGGCCTATATTTCTTCTTGAAATTGTTGGGGGTTTCAAGTGTTGTAGATGCATTTGAATGAATGCATGCAACTCGAAGGTCATCCAAGATGGACGCAATGAGGAGCAAGGACTAAATCAACTCCTTTGATTCAGAATCCAGTTCTACTGGTAAATTTGTTCTGCATTGAAAAGTTTTGAGATTTCTTGTTGTAGTGTCGGTCAAGGAATATAAAATATTTGGACCGATATACACCAAATTGAAAGTTGAGAATTAAAAATCATGTTGATTCAACTTCGTTTGAGTCAAATTTCCTTCCAATTGAAATTTATATGTGAATTGAATCAAGTGTAATCTTTGGCGTTTAATGGAGTATGTTGTTGAAACAATGTGTTGAATCCCTCTGATGAAGAATTGGATTTTCTCATGCGCTAATTGGAGAATGAACTCGACATAGTATCACAAGCTCATACAAAAAATTGTTGGGTCAAGAGATTTGCTATCCGAGTCGTGACATGGGTGCTTGTCTGCCAAAAAATGTGCTACAGGGTCTGCTACAACACAAGCTAGTACAGGTTGTGCAACGTGATCACATGAGATAGGATGATTCATAAGAGGGTTATTGCACAATAGAATCGAGTTGTTGCGGGTGTATTGTATTAGAACTGGAGCATGGCACAATGGAACAAGTCGAACATGTGTATGGAATAGCGCAAGAGTGTTGAATTGAAAGGTGAACATGTTAAACCCAAGATTCGTCGTGGGTTGCAATTCGACTTGGTTTGATGTGTAGCCAGATTTACAGTGTCAAGCTAATGCCTTTTAGGATGATTCCCATTATCTCACTGCTCATGACTTAGATGGACACGTGCATGCTTAACCGTCCTACAAGCAAACTCATTCCAATACAAGAGCATAGGTAAGCGGTTTATGAGCGTTGAGGGCTTGGTGAGCTCCAGGATCAATGGATATAACAAATTTTTTTATTGTGGCATTCAATGCCATTGATTATAAAAGGCCGGTATTGTGTTCATGTTATGCTTTGAATATTTTCTGAAGAATGTTTGTGCAAGAAGACGTGATTATTTTTTTTTAGCTAGAAGAGTTTAGGGTTCAAAAGGTACTCTCGGCCTTTTCTATGTGCTTTGAGATTTGCACATATTTCAATCACTATGGTCTCTTTGTTTAGGTCCTATTAGGATAACAAACATTGTCAATGTTGCTGAAATTAAATGGTGGAGGAGATTAATGTGTTGACCTGAAGTGGTCGAGTTTTTAAGTGGTGGAGATTGTGAGTGAACTATGATTTACAAATTTGTGTCAGGCTTTTGTGTTTCTAGTGATTTTTGTTGAGGACTTTTATGTTATTCTCTACTTCACCCTTGAGGTATTTAAATGTCTTTAATTGGTAAAGTATTAGACTTCATAAAAAAATTGTTATAGTCTACTACTGATGACACAATTAAAATTAGGAAAACCTCTCTTTCATAGATTCAGATTTGTCTGCAAAATACACAAGACAAAATTGAATTTTTGCAGCTTGAATCACATCTACAACAAGATTAATTACATAAGCGTAGTCATCATTCTGAACCTATTTTTGTTTAGAACATTGAATCAAAATCCCATAAGAAGCAAGTTGATTAAGATCTAGTACTCAATGAAGTAGCATAATTGCATGCAAAAGAAAAAATTCAGCTGACACTTCCTAAGAAAATCATTAGACCTTTGGAAGAGCTTGTCCACAAAAAGCACAGAATAGGTCTTGGATATGATAAGAAGGTGTCCTTTCATATTCTAGACTATTCCAAGCCCATTCAATTTCATAGTATATGATAAGAAGGTGTCCTTTCATATTCTAGACTATTCAAAGCCCATTCAATTTCATAGTGTTGGATTTCTCCATGGCGGTTCGCTTTCGCTTGTTCCAGATTCTTCTCCACATTCGCAGCCAAAAATTGTTAAATGCCAACATTATGACCGAGTTGGCCATATGAAAGATTACTATTTTGATCTTCATCCATGTGACCACTATCA
The DNA here is from genome assembly GCA_000404065.3 of Pinus taeda. Taxonomy (NCBI): domain Eukaryota; kingdom Viridiplantae; phylum Streptophyta; class Pinopsida; order Pinales; family Pinaceae; genus Pinus; species Pinus taeda. The sequence goes on from APFE030083688.1 coordinate 29,975, forward strand.
GGAAACCACTCATTCTTCAAACAAATGTTTAAAAAACAAGCCTCTTGTAAGAACAAAGATCCATCTTGGATGGATCGCTTCTTGGTAATGGGCTTCAACAACCAAGAAGATATTTCAGTCATATGCCAGAACCTATTCTAAAGTATTGAACAATATTGCAGTTGAGTTTTCTCCATCATCTCACCTTGTATTTGACAAGGGGAAGTAATGGTCATCTGCAAGCTCCAAAGCCACATCAAGCGAGCCTGCCACACCTTGCCATACAAGATTCAGAGTTGTAGGCAGAGACAAAAATGTCGATGAGCATGCCTTTGGTTGATGATCAACTTTAAACCATCTATGCGGGGTTGAGACATATATTCAAAGAATTGAGGACACTTCCTCTAGTAGAAGACTTCAACTTCTTGCCAATTTTGGAAGAGTTCTAGGAATTGCATTAAGCATTCCAGAGTTGGTGGTCATCCTTAAACTATGATAGGTTGAGACCTCCCTTTTCAGGTTGAGGTTCTCCCTTTTTATGCGTGGTAAGACCTCCATTTCAAGGTTGAAGGTTTCCCTCTTCAAAACATGAGCACTTCCTCTAGTAGAAGACCTCAACTTCATGCCAGATTTGGAAGAGTTCTGGGAACTACACTAAGCATTCCAGTGTTGGTGGTCATCCTTAAACCACCCATCTTATACTAACATTTCAGAGAGCACATTCAACCTAGTGTTGCCATGCATTTTTGCACATTTCGTAGTATAACTCTCTTCTTGGACTCATACATACCATTTTGGATTAAGGGGGGGAATGCGAGACACCTAATCCTCTATGGGTTGGTGTGGAATGTGAATAGCCACCAGAGTCCAAGAGACCACTTAGAATATGAATCCAATGGTCATACCATCTGCTATAAATTTATATCAAGTCAATAATATATGCAATCAAATGCTTATCTTTCTATTTCGTTGTTTACATTCCATGTGAGTGTTTAACAGTTTCTCCCAAAATAACCACAAAATTAAGGATCCCGCTCATATATCATATTATTTTAACCATGCAAAAGCTTATCACATGGTCATATAAATGAAACAATATAATTTGAAGTTGTATGATATTATCATTTTTAACTAAATTTTAAATAAACAAGATAGAAAATGAACCTTTACTGAATTAGATATATATATATTTTTAATGTGATAATAATATTAAAAAAATAAAAATACTTATTATTATTTTTATTTAATTTAATTTTAAAAATATATCATAAAATATAGTATGAAACTATATGATCTTTTTAATTGATATATAATAAAAAATAAGATAGAAAACAAAAATTATTTAAAAAATACACCAATAAAAAGTGAAGATTTAAGAAAAAGTGACAATCACACTAAAAGAGCAAGAGTAATTAGTAGATTATAGTTTGAAAATGTATGGTTTCGCAAACTTGCATCATTATTGGTGATAAAATTTCATACTTTCGCATTGAAATTCATTATATTGAAAATGTGGCTATTGATAATATTAAATTTGTATATATAAGTGTGAAAACAACTCCATATGTGAGTATGGTAAAACCATTAAAAAAAATATGAAATTTTCTTTTGAAGTGAAATTAAATTTAAACTAAAGGTTTTGATATTCAATTTTTTTTAAGTGAAAGTAAATTTAAACAAAAAGTTATTGATAATAAAATTAAGTAAAATTTAATGATTTGAAAATTTATGTTTTTTTTGTTCTTCTCTAGCATATTTGTTTTAATGTAAAAAAAAAAATTACATTTTTATTTCCCTTTCAAAATTTCATTGTATTTTTCCATTTTTATTTCTATGTTTAAATAAGAATGGATTTATATTGTTCACAAGGCCTTGGATTGATGCTGAATGGGTGCACTGTTAAGGCATTCCTTGTGATAAGTGGTTCAAATCTCCCATGAGTACTTACTTATCAAAATAAATAAATTTATACTTATAGAATTAATGCGAAAAACCATTACTCTCTTATTTCACTTTCAAATTTCCATGTGTTTTCTATGCTCAAAGAATAAAGAATAATGGGTTTATATTAAAATGCATAGCTCATAATAGCTTTTCAATGTCACTTTGTGTATCTAATAATTGATGTGATTTTCCAAGGAAGAGAATGTGGTAATGCTCGCATGTTGTTTTAAGTGGATAGAGGTTGAGTTGTCAAATAGTGTAGATTAGTATATAAAATATTAGATATGATATGTATGAATAAACATAAATAATTTATTTTATGAAAAATTTGTGTATAAAAATTGGTATATTTATATTATTTTTAAATATAATATATATTTTTTTAAATCACTCAATAACTTACAAAGATAAAAAATAAAAAAATTCTATTCATAGCTTTCAACTAATATTTTATAAAAGAGATTTTGTGTAAGATTAGTTTAATATTTTATAAAAAAAATAAGATTGTTTTATTAATTTATTTCACATTATTAATTTTTTTTTTTTTTTTTTAATAAACAAAATATATATTATTAATTATTTTATATATATATATATATATATATATATATATATATATATATATATATATATATATATTTTGAACTTTTAAAGTATTATATTTTTAATAAATTTATTTATTATATTTAAAATAAATATGAAGAAACAGTTAGTTAAGCCAATTTAATATTAATGTCTATTTAAATAAATTATTTATTTCGATATATTTACAGTAAAACTAAAGGTTAAGAAGACGTGCTTCATTTCAGAATATTTAAAAATTTAAATCCAAAATTATAATATGTATATTTTTTTAAACATTAGTAGTTAAATAACTAATAAATTTCACACATCAATTTAATACCTAGCTTAATAATAATCTTAAAATTATAATAATAATGTTATTACTTAAAATATTTATATTTATATTATATTTTAAAAATTAAACTTATATTTTTTCTACATTTTTCATTTTTTCACTTGAGTTAAATTATAATATAAGGATATCAAATCATTTTGCATTTATATTCCAACATAGAAATAGATAAGCCAAAGTTCTTAATCAAGACTACAAATTACATGCAACATAAAAACATTAAAATATTAGTTTTATTTACCTTTAACAATAGTAAAATTTGAATTGGCATTGAGCATAGTATATTTAGTAAAATTTGAATTGGCTTTTAGTATAGTATATTGTTTTATATTTCACAGAAATTCAAATACTTCTCACAAACATGGGTTGATAGGGAAATGCATATTTGAGATGTTTGATAGAGATCCCCTTATTATTCATGAGATGATTGACAAATATCTTGTCATTAATTTGTGCCCATTATTCTTTAAATTTGGAAATGGCAACAAGATCATTTGTTTAATTGATGGATTCTACTCAAAGAACTCTAGGAATTGTGGATGTAACAACAAAAATATAGGGCAAGAATTTTAAAGAAAGCATGTTGCAAATGTGTTGTTTTCCTACTTAGTTATACATGCCAATGTGATACTTGTTATTTAAAATTGAGGATAATAATCAGTTATACACAAGTGAGACTCACTTGGTGGCATGGTACTGGGTTAGTGGAGACATGTGAATCACACTATTCAAAATATTTAAATGTCCTCCTACTCACTAACCTACTATTGTTGTAAACACACACGCCCTCATGATGATACAAATTTCTCTCCTCCCCAAAGTTTGGTTTGTTGGCACTGTTTTCCTTCTTATTCTAGTTATAACTATCGATTCTAATTCAGATTACAGGTAGTCTCTTGACAAAAAGGTTTTGAAAGAAACTAATAATTAGAGGAGAAAAATATGATATGTGTTATTTTATGGGATATTAGGACAGGGACAAATGTAAAATAAAATAATTAGTTGAGAGAAAAGTCAATAAGTGATTTACTTTGATTGTATATTGATAAACAACAAAAAGGTGAGGTTAACTTTATTTTTAAAAACATCTTTGTTAAAATCAAAATTACTTTTTGGTAAAAGTTATATTATTATAAATGTTTTGGATGAAAAATTAAAACTGAAATTATGACTGAGCCTGAAATCAAATCGATGCCTAATCTTTTTTATTTTTTATAGTCAAAATACATGTACCATTTTGTTAGAAAAACTTGAAATGTCTATAAAGATATCCCATGTGTTTGTGGTTTTGGTTCAACGTGGGAAAAAAGAGCTCCACACAACACCACCATTTTTTTGTTTCACTGAAAACATGTATCACGCAAAAGCATTACACCAGATTAGAAGCTTCCAATGCATGGAATCAGCCGCTTACATTCTCGCAGCCTAACTCACTTCATAGATATTTCCCTAATCATGTGAAACAGATAAATCCCCATCATGTTCTTACGATAGAAGTCAATATGTATCACGCAAAAGCATTACACCAGATTAGAAGCTTCCAATGCATGGAATTAGCCGCTTACATTCTCCCAGATTAGAAGCTTCCAATGCATGGAATCAGCCGCTTACATTCTCGCAGCCTAACTCACTTCATAGATATTTCCCTAATCATGTGAAACAGATAAATCCCCATCATGTTCTTACGATAGAAGTCAATATGTATCACGCAAAAGCATTACACCAGATTAGAAGCTTCCAATGCATGGAATCAGCCGCTTACATTCTCCCAGCCTAACTCACTTCATAGATATTTTCCTAATCATGTGAAACAGATAAATCCCCATCATGTTCTTACGATAGAAGTCAATATGTATCACGCAAAAGCATTACACCAGATTAGAAGCTTCCAATGCATGGAATCAGCCGCTTACATTCTCCCAGCCTAACTCACTTCATAGATATTTCCCTAATCATGTGAAATAGATAAATCCCCATCATGTTCTTACGATAGAAGTCAATATGTGTCTTAATCGGATTAGATGTTGACAAAAAATGAAAGGGTGAAGTTAACTCTACGCCTAATAATACCTTTCGTGTAAAAATATTATTTTTATTTATCTCTAGCAATAGTAAAATTTGAATTGGCATTCAACATTGTATATTGTTTTTATATTTTACAGAAATTCAAATATTTATCACAAACATGGGTTGCTGGGAAATGCATAATTGAGACGATTGATAGAAATTTCTTTATTAATTCATGAGATGATTGAGAAACATCTTGTCATTAACTTTTTCCAAAATCATTTTTCAAATTTGGAATGACAACATCATTTGTTGCATTGATAGATTTTACTCGAAGAACTTTGGGCATCATGGATGCAACCAAGAAAACATAGGGTGGGAGTTTTAAAGAAAGATATGCCACAAATGTCTTATTTTCCTACTTAATTATACATGCCAATGTGATACTCATTATTTAAAATTGAGGGAATTAATTAGTTATACATCAGCGAGACTTGTATGTTGGCATGGTATTAGGCTAGTGGGGACATGTGAATCACACTAGGCAAGATACTTAAATTTTCTCCTATTCACTAACCTATCAATCCTTTTATTAATCATCTTGAGGCAAATATACATGCCTTCGTGTTGATATAGATTTTTCTCCTCCCCAAAGCCTAGTTTGTTGGAATTATTTTCTTTATAATTCTAATGATAACTATCAATTCTAATTAAGATTGTGGGTAGTCACCTAACAAAAAGGTTGTAGAGGAAACTAACAATCGGAGGAGAAAAATCTGATTTTTATTATGTTATGGGATGATAGGACAAGAACAAAAGAAAAAGAAAATAATTAATCGATAGAGAAGTCAAGTCAATACATATTGAAAAACATAAAAAGGTAAGGATAAATCTTCCCTTAAAAATACTTTGGTATAATTATTGTTAAAAATACAAATAACGTTTTGGTAAAAATGGTATTGTTTATACATTTTTTTGGATAAAAGTTGGTAAAAATGATATTGTTTATAATTTTTTGGATTAAAAAAAAAAAAAAAATTATGACTAAGCATGAAATCAAATCGATCGTTGATCTATTTACTTTTTATAGAGGAAGAACTGGTACCATATACTTGGAAAAACTTGGAATGTATATAAACATCTCCCATGTGTTTGTGGGTTTGGTTCGATGTGGCCGAAAAGGGATCCACACAATACCACCATGCCTCTCTACCATGAAAATATGTATTGAGAGAGATCACTACATTGGATTAGAAGCTTCTAATGCATGGAATGCTTATGTTCTCCCAACCTCACTCGCTTCATAAATATTTGCCTAATCATGTCAAATGGATAAATCTACATTTTTACGTGAAAAGTTAACATGTGTCTTAATTGGATTGAATATTGATAGGTGATGAAAGGGAGAGGTTAAATTTCCCCTTAAAAAACCTTCTGTGTAAAAATATTATTTTTATTTAGTAGTAAATTTTGAATTTCCATTTAGCATAATTTATTTTTTTTATATTTCATAGAAATTCAAATACCTCTCACAAACACGAACTTCCGGGAAATGCATATTTGAGATATTTGATAGAGATTCCCTTATTAATTCATTACATTATTGAAAAATATCCAGTCATTAATGTTTGCCTAGTTCATTCTTCAAGTTTGGGAAAGACAACAACATGGGAATGGCAATAACATCATTTGTTGCATTGATGTATTTTATTGGAAAAATTCTAGCTCTAGGAATTAGTGGATGCAACAGAAAAAACATAGGGAAATAGTTTTAAAGAAAGAGAGGCTACAAATATGTTATTTTCCTACTGAATTATACATGCCAATGTGTTGCTTGTTATTTAAAATTTAAGGAAGTAATTAGTTATACATAAGACTTGTGGCTAATGAGGACATGTAAACCACACTATGCAAAATATGTAAATGTCCTCCTACTCACTAACCTACTAATGATGCAAATATACAGGCCCTCATGTTGATATAGATTGTGCTCCCCCCGAAAGTCTAGTTTGTTGGCATTGTTTTCTTTCTAATTCTAGTGATAACTATCGATTCTAATTCAGATTACAGGCAGTCACCTGAAAAAATGTTGCAAAGGAAACTACCAATCAGAGCACAAAAATCTGATACGCGTTATGTTATTGGATGATAGGACAGGGACAAATGAAAAATAAAATAATTAATCAAGAGAAAAGTCAATAAGTGTCTTGCTTTGATTGGATATTGACAAACAACAAAAAAGCAAGGTTAACTCGCCCTTTAAAAACACCTTTGGTGTAATTTTTTTTTTGTAAGCTACGATAATTCCTTCTTTTTCCGATTTATAAAAGCAAGTTGTTCCATATACAAAATCTTGGTGGCCTCAACTTTCCCATATGGGAAACCAAGTCTGTTGGCCACCTTAGTCTATTATAAGCCATCCAGTAGCAAAATTTTACAAGTCTTTCAACCCAAGCTAAATACACTTCACAACTAGATACACAGTTTAAGGTTTGAACTGACATACAAAGACAAGAAAAGTAAAGGCTATTCGCTAAAAAGTCTGGTAAAACTTGGAAGGCAAAATGCTATTCCTTGCTATCACCATGTTTGGAATTCACGATAGCCGGTGCTGTAGTAGAGTCACCGTGTGCCAGAGATAGCTCGATCATTCGTTGTTGGATCCTATGTAGTTTGCTATCCTACATAAACATCATCATTTTTAGGTTATTCATATCCTTTTTGAGGTTGGGCATGCCTTAGGCAATTTCCGCCATCTCCCCCGCCACCTGTTCCAGGGCTCTAGCTAACAAGCATTTCATGACCCAGTATATGTGCAAGGTTTGTTTGAATAGAGACATCTTTCCCCTAGTATGCCCTGGGTCGGGGACAAGGTCCCCCCATTCATCCATTTCTGGCTCTGAGTCTTCCTCCATGATATTGTGCTCCATCTCCTGGATCAACTTACGAATGTTAGCATCTGTTCCTTCTTTGTATGCTCTGGCTGCCTCATTAACCACCGTCTCGATGGGTTTCCTACCCTTTCGAGGCCCTGCATTCTCTGAAGTGGTGGGTTATTTTTTAACTGCCTGGCTCTGGCGCCCACGACCCCCTCGGCTCCTGCCTCTACCTAGGCGAGCCATCTCTTTGTTTTTAGACTCCTGCTTACAATTATCAACATAAAACGTTAGATTTGGAAAATCTTCATACATCCAGTCCTTCAACATTTTCTGCTTCTAAGAATTCCCACCCAATTCAGTCCCCCCCCGTCTCTCTAGAGACTCATGGCTCTCTCCCACCCTGGTTTAAGGGGAGCAGTCATGCAATATAACCTCCAATCCTTCCAAGAATTTTCCTCCTTAGTTTCCTAGGACCGACCCTTTATCCTAAAATTGCACTCCCCAATCATGCTTATGCCCTGACTTCTCGTATGCTACTGATCTTGGCCATCTCTTTGCCTCTCATCCCTATCCTCAAGCCTACCCTGTCACAGTCCCTTCCCAGTGTACCCAAGCTTTCCCCCCTCATTCAACATACTATACTTCTCAGAGGGGGTTATAGGGGGTAAACGTGAAGAGACATACCCGGAAATATGATCAGCCCCTGAGGTCCCCAATGTTTACGTTGCCCTGCTCTTGTCTTCCCATCTCCGTGTTTTGTGCTCTCCCCCTACTCTTGCCATCCTCATGTATCCATTCCCACCTACCCTCCGTCCCATCCTTCAGCTGTCGCCATTCTTGCCAATCTCTCTCCTCATAATCATGTCACTTCTCTCCATAGAAGTTCCCACGATCATGCAAGACACCACCACGCCTTGTTGTTCAAGCATGAGGACTGTGATCGGCCGTCCTTACCATGCTCTCTTCTTGTTTGTCTTAATGCCCATGCCCTCCCACTTCATCACCCCGATCGGGGGCCTCATGTGCCTACTATAATGAGTTCATAGCATCATGGTTGTCTTGGTCTATGATTTCCTTGAGGGGATCCAATCTGGGGTCCTCAAGTTGTAATGCCTAGATACTATCCAGATTGCCTCCTTACTCATTGCTTCCCTAGTTAGCTAGGAAATCAGTCGCTCTGTGACGTTCCCTTCTTACATGTTTTATGATCGTATATTCAAACCTCTTTATTAGATCTCCCAGGTCTTGGACTAGGCTAGCTGTTCTCCAACTTTTCGCAATCTTATCCCAGGTTTTTCCATTATTAAGTCTCCTCATCATATCTATAACTAGTTGGGAGTCTCCTTCCACCTCCAGGTGGTTATATCCAAGTCTTATCGTTGTTCTTAAACCTTGATGAACTGTTGTAAGCTCTACTTTGTTGTTGCTCATGACATCATCATGGGTTGAGTATACCCATCTTGTTCTGCCTTGATCATCCCGGAAGATGCCTCCAAGCCCCGCCAACCCTGGGTTGCCTTTGGAGGCCCCATCGAAATTTAGTTTTATGAAACCTATAGTAGGGTGTGAGAAATGGAGAGGGCCTGTTCTATTAGATCTAGAAGGTTTCCACATCTGGGGTGCTACCATTCTTTGATGTAGATTTAGATTGGCTAGGATCCATTCTTCACTAGGGGTTGTCTTCCAATCCTCTTGACTCCATGTTTCTGCTAGAATGGTTTCTCTAATATGACCCAGGGCTCTTCTCCAAACCTACACTTGAGTGAGCTCTTTTTTTGAAAGATTCTGCAGTTTCTTTCTTTCCATATCATCCACATATTCAAACCAATAGCTAGACTCTAGGCTCTTTTCACCACTGGGCTGGTGAACTGACCTCGCCTCCAAATCGATTTTTCTTTGATGCTTTAGGAATCTCTGTTTGTCCTTCCAAATACCTACCGAATGTCTTCCCATTGTTGCTGAGCAAAATGACAAGAGTTCATAAGGTGTTCAGTCGTTTCCTGGTCCTGTTTACAAAGACCACAGTGGGGTGGACCCTGAATTCCACGTTTTTGTACTTGGTCCCAAGTCAGAATTCGGCCCTTGCACATTAGCCAAAGGAAGTGAGTAACTTTTGGCCACCAATTTCCTCACCAAATTTGTTTCCATAGGGGTTTAAGGTCATCTTGTTCCTACTCCATGGTAAGTTTATAGGCTTCTTTGATTGTGAATGTTCCTTTTGTTGAATGTCCCCATCTCAGTATATATGGACCTATTCTAATAGCTATTTTCCTTGTCTTCATTTCTTTTATATATAGCTCCCTTTGTTCCCCATCTATTGTTCGATCCCATTCTTCCAGGTTTTTCCATATTCTCCAGTACTCCTCTGTGTGTTCTTCTTTCCAAAACTCCCTGACATAATTTAAACCCACCTCTTTAGCCTTCTGGAAGGTGTTTCCTAGACCCTCTATACCATTCAGTTTCTCCCTCTGCTGCCAGGCTTCTTCCCAGAATTTAGCTGATATTCCATCCCTAATTTCCCAAAAGGCATGCTTGGGTATCATGTTTCTGTTCTGACTCGCCAAGTTCCAATTTATGCCCCTTGGAATTTCCTCGTGTCTTAATATTTCTTTTGTATTTACTGGCATATTGTATTTCTTTGTCCAAAATCTTTTCCATAGGTGTCCTCCACCTGCCATCCATCTCCACCAAAGTTTTTCCCCCAATATTTGGTTCATAGTTTAGGGATCTCTTAATCCTAGTCCCCCTTCATCTTTACTCTTAGTCAGACCTTGCCAGGATATCAGTGCCCATTTCTTCTGTTGCTTCGGTCCTCCCTAGAGGAATATTTTGATAATATCCACCATTTTGGTACATGCTCCTTTAGGGGCTGCCGTTGTCGAGAGTTTGTACTTCGGAATGGCTTGTAAGACCGCCTTGACCAAGACTACTCTTCTTGCTAGATTAAGGGTTCTGAAGGACCAGTTTGCGAGTTTGCCAGTAATTTTCTCAATGGTTTGTTGCCAATTCACCATCTTTAGAGGATTTAGAGCTAGTGGGGTGCCAAGATATTTGGTGGGGAGGTCGCCAAATCTAAATCCCAAGATTCTTGTCAAATAAGTCTTAACATTTCCAGTTGTGTTAAAGAAGTAGGTGCAAGATTTCTCCTTGTTGATTTGAGTACCCGATGCTTCCATGAAGAGATCCAAGATACCTTTCATTCTTTTTACTTCTTTGAGAGATACTGCATAGAGCAACATGATGTCGTCAACAAATTGCTGGTGCGTGATCGGTAGGTCATTCCCCAAAATCCAGAGCCCTTTGATTTTCCTTTCCTGCAATTCTTTTTTAATATATCTCCCTAGCCCTTCTGTCACTATGATGAAAAGGAAGGGAGATATAGGATCCCCTTGCCTTAATCCTCTAGAGGCATTTAAAGTGGTGGTTTGTGTACTGTTTAAGAGAATGGAAAAATTCAGGGTCGAGATCATATCCGAGACCCAAGCATCCATCTGTTACAGAAACCAAAGGCAGCTAGCACTGATTTAAGGTATACCCAATTTAGACGATCATAAGCCTTAGAGAGGTCCAATTTGATCATCATCCCTACTTCTTTTTTGGATTTCAGAGAGTGAACCACTTCTTGTGACACTATCAAACCATCAAGAATTTGATGACCTTCCACAAATCCTATTTGTCCAGGGGAAATAATACTGGAAAGGATGGGCTTAAGTATTTTGGCCATAAGGGTTGCAATAATTTTATAGATCACAATACAAAGGGAAATAGGTCTAAAACCTTGGGGATCTTTAGACTTAGTAGTTTTAGGAATAAGAGATAGAAGAGTAGAGTTAAATCTACGACATATCTTCTAGTTTCTTCAAGATTCTTCAACCGCGTCCAAAATGTCTTGCCCCAAGAATTTCCAACTCGCTTGATAGAATTCCACTGTGAAACCATCTGGTCCTGGAGCTTTGTTCTTCTTCATCCCTTTCATGATCTCTTCAACTTCCTCCATGATAGCTGCCCTCATAAGAGCTAGGTTTTGATCTCTGGTAATCATGCTTGGAATCTCATTGCATATTCTCCCAATAGCTTCTCGTCAATCCTCTTGGGTTTCCGTGAGGAGGTTTTTAAAGTGGCTGATAAATGTATGTTCCATCTCTTCATGCTGAGTTAGGCGAGTTCCTTCTGCGTTCTTTATAGAGAAGATTATGTTTCTCTGTCTCTACTGAATCATAACTTGATGGAAGAACTTTGTATTCCTCTCTCCCTCTTTTAACCAATTCACTCTTGATTTTTGTTTCCATAGAATCTCTTCTTGTTTCCTTCTTTCTTCAATTTGACTTATCAGAACCTCTTCCTCTCTAGCTAGATCCTCACTTCTACCTACTATTATTATTTCTTGTTGGAGTCTCCTTATTCTCTGGGCTAATTGCTGTTGATCCTTAAAGATATTCTCGAATTCCTCTTTGTTCCATTTTTTAATTTTCTCTTTTATTTCCTTTAATTTAAGTTGGAAGGTCTGCATTCTTCTCCTTCCCCTTTGCTGACTTTGTCTCCACCATTCCTCTACTTTCATCATGAACTTCTGGTCTCTGAGCCAGAAGGCATCAAACCTGAAAGGGTGCTTATTGGGGCTAGCTTTGAGGTCAATTTTGAGTTTGATTGACCAGTGATCAGAACCCATTCCAAGGAGGTTCATGGCTTCAATGAAAATATCCTAGTTTATTACCTACTCTGATATAAGGAATCTATCTAAGCGCGAGGCGATTTGGTGGGTGCCGCCTCTTCTGTTGTTCCATGTGTGTGTCCCATTTATCGTTGGGATATCCACCAGTCTTTGTTCATTGATAATATCCCCAAAAGCTTCCATGTCCAAATTTGACCTTTTGAGACCTCCTCTTTTTTCACTTAGTGATGTGATCATGTTGAAATATCCTCCTACAATCCATGGATTTTCTGGGAAGAGACTCTGTGTTTTTTCCAAGTTCTGAATTAAAATCCTGCATTCTCTGGGTATAGGTGGTCCATACACTCCTATGAGGAGGACCCAGTCCTGGGATCCAATGTTCCTAAATTTTCTGGATAGAATTCTAGGTAAACTTGCCCAGTCTTCAAATTGAACCTCCTCTGGGTTCCAGAGTATTGCCAAGCCCCAAACATTTCCTATGGCATCTTGGCCTATTATCTTGTAATGCAGTTTAAATTTGTCCATAATGCCTTTCAGTTTCTATTCATTGATATTTGTTTCCTAGATTATCATTATATTAGGTTTATCTCTCCTAATTCTCTCCTTCAGGTATCTCTGTTTCCCCTTACTGTTCAGTCCTCTAATATTCCAAGTTGTAATTATCATTTCAACAATTTGAGGGGTTGCTAGAATACCTCTGACAAAGGTATGACTCTTGCCGAATTCACCAACATTTCACCTACCATTTGAATGGATTCGCTCATGGATCTTCTTCCCTGTTTTCTTCTCCCTTTCCCTATATTACCTATTTCTGTGTTTTGTCCCCCTTGCGATCCTAGGTGTTCTAGTTGACTAACTATGATTGCCTCTCGTTTCTCCTTGTAACGTTGGAACATGTCTTTATATAATTGCTTCTGATCTTTTGGGATGAACCTCTCATCCAGATGCCTCCATTCTTGTAGTAGTCTCTTCATGACCTGTTCTTCTTCACTGCTTTTGTCTTTCTCGGGGTCTATCTCCATTTGGATCTGCTCTTGTTGGGATTCTATCCTTTCCCCTTCCTTTTCCAACCCTATCTTGGCTTGTTCCTTACTTTTCCCTTTGTCTATCTTTATAGTTTCTGTTGCTTCTTCACCATTGTCTTCATCGTCTTCTTCCATTTCCTCTTCTTGTAGAGCCACGAACTTATTTTGATTTACCTGAGTTGATTCCTTGGAAGGTTGTTTAAGGTTTGTCGATCTTGTTTGAGGTTTTTTCTGGCAATGCACTTCTGTAAAATTGTCATCTCCATCCTTGCCCGATTCTTCCTCCTTCCTAGTGTCCGGTGATGCCCCAGCTACATTTAGGGGGCAGGATCTGAAGAGGTTTCTGTATTTGTGACATATTCTGCAGTGAAATGGAATGTGCTCGTAATCCACTGGTTGTTGCCATACCTCATCATGATATTCCACCTCAATACAATCAAGAAGCAGTTCTATGATATTCATGTAAACACAGATCCTTGCATAGGATGTATATCTTCCTTTCTTGGTGGTGTCTACTACTTTGACAAAGGTCCCAATTAAGTTCCCAATACCTTCCAAGATTTTTGGATCCCAAAACTCAATTGGGAGTCCAAATAGCTTGACCAATATTGGTGCTACTAACATTCTCTTCTTATCTGGGTTGTAGAATTCTTCCCAGTGCCTCATAAAGAGACCTGCATTGTTCAAGAAATAAGGTCCATTATCGAAAACCCTCTCCTTATCTTCTAGCTTAGAGAAAATGACTGAGAAGAAGCCCTTAGCACCTAATTTTAGGTTAATATGTCCTTTAGGTTGCCATCTCTATTGTATCCATTTTGCTAGTTCTTTCTCTGATGGCCACGACCCTACAAACATGCAAATCAGAGCATGGTCTTTCATATATCCTCTGTATTCTTCTAGTTTTTTATTTGGGACTACAAACCTGGGTTTTTTCGTTGCCTGAGGCAAACATTTGCTTCCTAGCCCAGCTTTCCATCGAGCCCTCATGACTGGCACGTCCTTACTTTGCTTCCCTATGAATCTGGTCATTCCATTCTTGCTTGCCTCACCTGTCGTTACATTTTTGTAGGAGGGGATCGCTCCCCCCCATCCGGTTCTATCCTTTATTTTTCATCCCAGCCTGAGGCTTGTCCACCTGCCCCAACGGCCCGTGACTCTTCCTTGTCCTGATTTGGTGCAGGTGGCTACAGACTTTGCCTGCACCCTGTCCAAATCTCAGGTCTACCAAAGGCAAACCCTACGTTAAACCCTAAACCTAGCTGCTGAACATCATCGCTTCCCTCTCCAGGAACTCTTCGACTTTCTCCCACCTCACCTTCGGTGTAATTATTGTTAAAACCAAAAATGATTTTTTGGGTAAAAATGGTATTACCTATAAATTTTTTGGATTAAAAAAAAACTAAAATTATGGCCGAGCCTAAAATCAAATTGATGCTTGAGCTATTTATTTTTTATTTTTCATAGTCAAGAGACTGATACCATATAGTTGGTATATTACCTGAAATGTCTATAAACATCTCACATGTGTTCGTGGTTTTGGTTTGGTGTGGGTGAAAAGGGATCCACACAACACCACCATGCCTTATTGTTGTGAAAATGTGTATCGACAGAAAACACTACATTGGATTAGATGCTTCTAATGAATAGAACCAGTCACATATGTTCTCCCAATGTCACTCGATTCATAAATATTTCCCCAATCATGTGAATCAGATGAATCCCCATTGTGTTTTTATGATAGAAGTCAATATGTGTCTTAGTGGGATTGGATGTCGACATACGATGAAAGGGTGATGTTAACTCTCCCCTTAACAATGCCTTTGGTGTAAAAATATTATTTTTATTTACCTCTAGCAATAATAAAATTTGCATTAGCATTTGATATGGTATATTTCTTTTATATTTCACAGGAAATTTAGATACTTCTCACAAACACGGGTTGCTGGGAGATGCATATCTGAGATGTTTGATAGAGATCACATCATTAATTCATGAGATAATTGACAAATTCATGAGATAATTGACAAAGACCCTGTCATTAATTCTTACCCAGATCATTCTTGAAATTTGGGAATAACAACAATATAATTTGTTGCATTAATGGATTCCACTTGAATAATTCTAGAAATCGTGGATGCAACAATAAAAACATAGAATATGTGTTCTAAAGAAATATATGCCAATTTTTTTCTATTTTCCTACTTAATTATACATGCCAATATGGTATATATTATTTAAAATTGAGGGAAATAACTCGTTATATGAAAGTGAGACTAACATATTGTCATGGTATTGGGCTAATGGGGACATGTGAACCACACTGTGAAAAATACTTAAATTCCCTCCTACCCACTAACCTACTAATCCTCTTGATGAAATATACATACCCTTGTTATGATACATATTGTTCTCCTCCCTAAAGGCTCTTTTGTTGGCATTATTTTCCTTTTAATTTTAGTGAAAACTACTGATTCAACTTCATATTATGGGAAGTCATTTGATAGAAAGGTTGTAGAGGAAACTAATAATCAGAGGAGAAAATTATGACATGATATAATAAATTAAGTAGAAAATAATTAACTGAAAGAGAAGTTAATACGTATCTTTACTTTTATTGGATATTGACAAAAAAAAACTAAAGAGTGAAGCCATCTTTCCCATTAAAAACACTTCTGGTGTAATTATTGTCAAAGAAACGAATAAGTTTTTGGTAAAAGCGATATTACTTATAAATGTTTTTGATAAAAAACAGAACTAAAATTATGACTAAGCCCAAAATCAAATCTATGCCTGAATTAATTACTTTTTATAGTCAAGAGACTTGTACCATATAGTTGGAAAAACTTGAAATGTCTATAAACATCTCCCATGTGTTCGTGGATTTGGCTCGATGTGGGTGAAAAGGGATTCACACAACAACATTATGCCTTACCGTCGAGAAAAGACGTCTCAAGAGAGAGAACTACACCAGATTAAAAGCTTCTAATGCATGGAACCAATCACTTATGTTCTCCTAGCCTCACTCACTTCATAAATATTTCCTAATGATGTGAAATAGATAAATTCCCATTGTGTTTTTATGAGATAATTCAATATGTGTCTTACTCGGATTGTTTATCAACACATGAAGAAAGGGAAAGGTTAACTCTCCTCTTAAAAGCACCTTTGGTGTAAATATTAGTACATCACATATAAGTTGTGAATATTGGGTTTCTACTTAATATTATTCCAATATTTACTAATATGATATTAAAAATATTAAATCTATTTTTCTTCCATGTGGCTCATGGGCCTAAAGATCAGTGACCATTACATCTATGGAATATTTGTACCAAATAGATCTACTTGAAGGGATCACTTACTGCCAGGTCAACCACAAAGCTTAACCTAGAGAGTGCCAATAGAATTGAAAAAGTGATCTATCAATAGCAAATGTTCTTTAACGATTGGGTCTCAACCAATTGAGCTAATCCTTAAGGTTAATATTAAAAATATCGTATTAAATTAATAATTAATATTAAATATTAATGGTTTATTTAAAAATATTAAA
>APFE030083688.1:49323-60783 GCA_000404065.3 Pinus taeda
TTTAGATTATATTTAATAACTCAAAATTTCTGATGGGGTTGAATGAGTGGTGTGAGGAGGGCCTCATGGAGGGTTCCAACCACCCCATAGACTCCCTTTGTCATTAAGGCGGGGTGACATGACACACCTCCACCATGTAACGATGCATGCATAATCTATAAAATCTAGGACAATGGTTAAGTTTTCTTGCAGGTTGATGGAGGTGGTGGAATAGTATGTGTGTCTGAACATCGCATGGCAATAAGGTCCTTGGCTTTGCATCCATCCAGTTGATGTAGAGTGGTGTTATTTTTGTTTATGTCTAGTTTTTGGAGATTGGAGGGTGTTGCTAAGGGATAAGGTGAACAATAATTGTTGGGGCGTGGGTGTTCATGATCCATCTCTAGTTTTCTGGAGCAAGAGAGGTGATACCAAACTCTATCTATGGTATATCAGCTGGGATCCTAGTATTAGCGCTCCGCCATGCATGATTTTTCAAACATAATATGGTTATTTAGATCTTGTGGTGTGCTCCTTTTCAATCCTTAGCTAACTAAATTCCTCTGTGGTTTTTGAGACTATTATCAAGGTATTAACGAGCCCTCTCTCCACTAAATTCTACTTAGTCGATGTCCTTATTGTTAGTTTTGGCACTAGAGTTTTTCACCCTCATTTGTAAATGATGTGCTTCTGGTGGTTTCAAGTTATGTCTGGGAAATTAGTGTCTGTATTTTCAGGTTGGGGGTATGTGCTGAGAGAACAAATCCAACCCTCTTTCTCTACAGGCCACTTTCGTAGTCCTATTAATTATCGAATTGTTGTTATTTCTCTAAATTTGGGAGGACTCAACCATAATCAATTTCATTTTGGCTTAGGCATCTTTTCTAGTGTTTCTAGGTATGTTCTACTTTTGGCTTTACCGTCGATTCAAGTGTCCCTCCATTAATTTTTGTTAGAAATTTATATATTGCAGAGAAATGGAACCAAAATATTGTAGAAACACAAACAAATAAAACTCATAAAACAAGAGAGACGTAGATATACATGTTTCATCCAATTTGGGCTATGTCCACGGAGAAACAACCAATCCTTCCTTTATATTATCCAGCAAAATGAAGAGATACAACCTACAAAAAGTCACTGTAATTTCCTCTTCACTCTCACACAATCTCCTCTCTCTTTTATCACTTAAAATACACATCTACATAGTTGTAATAAAATTCCCTCGTATATAGCGAGGGGTTGCCTTTTATGGAAAAGAAACCTAAATTAAACATAATTCTACCGTCAGATCATCCACCTAATGAATGACTTAGATTAACTACGAAATTACAATATTTTACAAGGAAATTTTACATCTATTTTTAGCTTCGGGGGCACTACCCCCAGACACCCACCAAGGGGGGAGCTCATAAAAATCTTCATCGCCCCCCTAGCGGTGAACAAATGAGTGGCATTGCTGCCCCATTATGACTTGGAGTACAATGCGGTGATACCTCTAAATAAAGAAGATAATCAGGCTCCACACCCAAAAATCTCCCACTTGGAGACTGTTTATAGCAACACCACTGCTGTTTCATTTGCTGGAAAATGAATCCACTTTGGACCTGGCTGATTCTCATCTTCATCATCATACTTGAAGACTAATTGAAACCGAGAAGAATCTTTGTTTCTCCTTGGTTACAACTTTTGTTAATATATTTGCAGGATTCTGGCTAGTGTGTATCTTTTCCAGCTTCAACTGTTCATCTTCCAACACTGACCATATGAAATGGTACTTGAGTTGTATATGTTTAGTCTTGGAAGGAAATGCAGAGTTCATTGCAAGATGAATGGCACTCTGGTTATCATCGTGTAACCTGCCCAACTCCTGCTTCTTACCCAATCATCCAAAAACCTTGGTAGCTAAATCATTTATTTACTAGCCTCTATATTAGCAACATACTTTTCTTCCATCATTGAGAGAGAAATAACACTCTGCAATTTTGAAACCCAAATGACAGTTGTTCCACCTATAATAAACACATACCTTGTGGTGGTCCTCCTGTTATATCTATCACCTGCCATATCTGCATTAACATATCCCTGTAGACTAATGTTTGAACCACCAAAGCATAATGCTTGATATGTGGTACCTCTGAAATACGTGAGAATCCACTTCACTACCATCCATTGTTCTTTTACTGGATTGTTCATGCACCTGCTTATAACTCCCACTGCATGTGCAATATCAGGCCTTATGCAGACCATTGCATACATTAAACTTCCAATTGTTGATGCATATGGAACTTGAGACATATAATCCATCTCTTCCTGAGTCTTGGGACATATTTCCTTAGTTTGAAATGGCTAGCCAAAGGTGTAGTAACTGCTTTTGCATTTTGCATATTAAATCTTTTCAACACCTTTTGTATGTACTCACGTTGAGACAATGTTAATTTGTGATTTTTCCTATCTCTAGTTATTCTCATACAATGATAAGAGTGACATCTAGTATAACCTTGTTGAGACACAAACCTGTCAAATTTTAGATATGACTGCCTTAGAGCCTGTTTTACGCCATACAAGCTCTTCTTCAACCTGCACACTAGTTTCACCTCCCCTTTGATCTCATATCCTTATGGTTTGTGCATATATATCTCTTCCTCCAAATCCCCATGGAGAAAGGTTTTCTTTATATATAACCACTCAATATGCAAATCTTCTGTTTCTACTATACTTAAAATAGTTCTGGTTGAAGTCATTTTAACAATAGGAGAAAATATCTCATCAAAGTCTATACCTTTTTTCTGTGCAAACCCCTTCACCACAAGTCTAGCTTTATATCTTTTTATACCTTCATCTTATTCCTTCAACCTGTAAACCCATTTATTCTGCAATGCTATTTTACCTACAGGTAACCTAAATAAGTCCCAAGTCTGGTTATGTACCAAGGACCCCATCTCTTCTTTCATAGCTAGCTGCCACTTCTTCCTGGTTTCTACCTGCACCGCTTCTTCATAACATTCTGGTTCACTAAAATAAGTCAAAAATACATAATATAGTGAAGGAGAGTATCGTTCAGGGGTCCTACCTATCCCAGTAGATATTCTAACACCACTTTCAAGTGTTTGAGGTGCTTGTTCTTGTTGTGGTTGTTGTTGTTGTTCTGGTTGTTGATCATTATGATTTTCAGGCACCTTTACTTTTTCTATGATCTTATCAAGCACTGTGTATTCTCTGTTTTCTTTTTCTTGTTTCTTTTCCTGCATTTGATTCTTATACAAAACCTTTTAATTGAATATGACAATGACATCTTTGATCCTAATGATTTTGTGTTTTTCATAATCATAAAATCGATAACCAAAACCATTAACACCATATCCAATAAAAGTAAATTTCTTTGATTTTCCCTCAAGCTTTGTTCTATTTTATTTATTAATGTGGACAAAAACTTCACAACCCAAATTCTTTAAAAAGGAGTATTTTACCCTTTTACCTATCCATGCCTCCTCCCAAATACCACCATCCAAGGAACTTGAAGGCCCTCTGTTTATTAGATAAACAATAGTATCTATAACATCTGCCAAAAATTGTAAAGTTAATCTTGCATGCAATCTCATGCACCTTTCACGCTCCATGATTGTCCTACTCATCCTTTTCGACACACCATTTTCTTGTGGTGTTCCTGGAATTATCTTCTCTCTGCGAATTCCATGCTCTGAATAATACTTATCAAATTATTTGCTGCAATATTCACCTCCATTTTCTGATCTCAGACACTTCAACCTTTTTCCTGTCCCATTCTTAATCAAAGCTTTCCATTTCTTGAATGTATCAAACACATCATATTTATTTTGAATACAATAAATCCAGGTTTTTCTCGTTGCATCATCAATAAAAGTAATATAATAACGAGAGCAACCGAGAGATGATACCTGAGAAAGTCCCCACACATTGGTATGCACAAGCTCTATTTTTTCACTCTTAATTTCTTTCCCAACTCTGACGAATATGATTCTCTTTTGTTTTCCATAAATACAATTCTCACAGAATTCCAAATCAGCATGCTTCAAACCTGGCAACAAATTTCTTGAGTGAGGAAGCTGCATCCCCTTCTCACGCATGTGCCCAATCTTATGATGCCACAATGTTGTATATGTTCCTTTAAAGGTTAAATTATTAACATAATTAGAAATACCATTGTATAGATACAATGCACCAACATTTTCTCCTTTTGCTATTAGCAAGGCTCCTTTAGTGACCTTCCAAGTTCTATCTGTAAAAATAGTTACACAGTCTTCACCTCCCAACTGCCCTGTTGAAATTACATTTTTCTTCAAATATGGTACATGCCTTACCTCCTTTAATAGCCATTGGTTTCCATTCTACTATTTTATGAAAACTTTACCCATTCCAATGATTTTACATAGTTTATCATCACCCAAATGAACTTGTCCAAAATCTCCTTGAACATAGTCATGAAAATGTTTCCTATTAGGTGTGGCATGGAATGAGGCCCCTGAATCTACCACCTAGGCATCAATAATATTTTCTAGTGAAAGAATCAAATTGTCTTGCAACGTATCACCTGTCACATTTGCTTCATGATTATTTTCTTGTTGCACGTCTCCTTCTTTTCCCTTCCAAGACTTACAATCTTTCTTCTCCTACCCTTGCTTTTTTCATTTCCATCACACTATCCCCGATCTGTACTTGGATCTACCTTTCCTTGACTTACTGTGAAATATTGGGCTCTTTCCTCTTTCAATTTTTCTTCCCTTAGTCTCTGCAGTCAAAGCATTTTGATGTCTCACCAGAGATTTTCCATCGCATTTCCTCGCTAAGGATTGCACCAACAACATCATAAAACTTTAAAGTACTAGATCCAAAAATAGAGTTAGTAATGGCCATAACTAAACCATTCCAATTTTCTGGCAATGAGCACATAAATAACAGAGCCCTAACTTCATCATCAAAATTTACCCCTACAAAACTTAACTGACTGGTAACTGTATAAATTCATTTAAATAATGAGCAATAGATCCACCTTCTAACATCTTCGTATTAAATAAACACTTCATAAGAAATACCTTATTTGAGGTCGAGGGTTTTTCATATAGTTTGGTCAATGTTGACATTAAACCCTCTGTTGTCATTTCCTTTGAAATAGTAAAGGATATCGATGCTGCTAGGCATAGTCATATTGTTCCAAGTTCCTTTCTGTCGAGAATATCCCATTCTGTGTCTGTCATACTCGTCAGATTCTTTGTCTTTCCGCTCAATGGTAGGTACAAATATTTCTCATATAGATAATCTTTCATCTACATCTTCCACTGCTGGTAGCTTTGATCGTTAATTTTTTCGACCCTAAACCTACCATCTTTCGCCATTGCTTCCACTCGAACTAGGAACCCTTCTCTCCTACGAGTTTATTAGCCAAACTGACCTTCGACTCTTATACCAGTTGTTAGAAAATTATATATTAGACAATAATGGAACACATAAAATATTGCAGAAACACAAACATAGAAAATGCATAAAACAAGAGCCACAAATATATGTGGTTCACCCAATTTGGGCTATGTCCATAGAGAAATGGTCAGTCCTTCCTTTATATTATCCAACAACATGAAGAGATACAACCTACAACAAATCATTGTAATTTCCTCTTCACTCTCACATAATGTCCTCTCTCTGTTATCACTCAGAATACACATCTACATAGCCGCAATACATTTCCCTCATATACAGCGAGGGGTTCCCCTCTAAGGAAAAAAAACATAAATTAAACGTAACTTCTACTGTCAGATCATCCGCCTAATGAATGACTTAGATTGATTACGGAATTACAATATTTTACAAGGTAATTTTACATCTATTTTTAGCTTTGGACGTGCTGCCCCCGAACATTCACCATGGGGGGACTCATAAAAATCATCGCCGCCCCCCTTGGTGGTGAACAAATGGGCAACATTGCTGCTCCATTATGAGTTGGGGTCCAATGCGGTGATACCCATGAATAAAGAAGATAATCAGGCTCCACACACAACAATGTTGTGTCCCTAGGTCGACTTCCTAGGAAGGAGGTGGCTAGCCTTCTTCTCGTTGGGTCATATTCAACTCTTAGGTTGTCTCCTAGGGGTTATATAATCCAACTTTGGGGGATTTATGCATTCATTTACCAAAATATTATTGGGACATGGCTGGTTGGAGTTTGTTGCTTTGTAGGTGTGGTCTTATGCGTTAGCTAGTCAAGCATGTTTGGTGCAGTCTAGTTTCCCCTTGAATTTTATATTGCTTTGAGCAATATAAAATGGGAGCTGGTGAACAAGGTTAGTATGTCAGAAGAAACTTGGAGGATGGTGAACAAGGTAAGTATGTCAGAAGAAACTTGGAGGATTCTAGCCAGGGAGAGGCCGTGAATCCTAACCCAACCAATCCTTCAAGAATTCACGAGGTTGATATTAGTCAAGAAATATTTGGAAGACAACTTTCTCATCTCACTAGGCTCATGGATGAATTAAGCAGGGATATTCACGATGGTAGGAATGTGATAATCTCTTTCATGAAATATTTCCAATGCAAACAGTGGTAGATGAAAGATAGGCTGGCTTGCTTGAAACAGGATGAATGGTGCATTTAGGATAAACTGGATTGAATTGAAGGTAGAATGGATCACATGGAGAAACATGTGCATTATGAATTTAGACCTCTACCATCATCGGTTTCCAGATTAGTGTATCCTACTCCAGTAAATTCCTCTTATCCATAATGGTTTTGGGTTGTATTTTGATCTTACAAGTTTTATGGTTGTATGTTCCTATCTGTTTATGTTAAGTCATATCCTTATGGTAGTTTGTAATCCTTTTTGGTAATTATGTACTGGCCAAGAAATATGGTAAGAGTGAGGCTAGTATAATTATGGTAAACTACAAGTAGTGATTTAAATCTTTGGCATAAATGAAAAACTTTAATTCACAAAAAAATAAAAAATTAATAACTCAAAAAAACTAAAAAAATAGTTACAAATAAGAATAAAGATAAACCTTAGTTCATTAAGTTTTAACTATACACACTAGTAATTAAAAATGAAAACTATCCAAATAAATTAGATATAAATTATATAATTAAATAATAAATATTATTAATTAGAATTCAAAATCATAAATCTTTGTTATGGTATCTAGTGGAATAAACAAAATCTTACAAACTTGTATACTGATGCACATTATTATTTGATTTTGAAAAAAAATAGATGATTTGAATAATCACTATTCAACCATAACGTCAAATTGGGTTATTGTATATTTTGGTTGTACATTGTTTGACACTAAAATATGAAAATTTTCAAAATTTTGTTGTTGATACATTTTCCACAATTGAATAGATTTCCAACTCAGTTTATTATGTGAAGTTGTGGAATTGATTTTAGACATTTTTTTGGGGTAAGGTTAAATGTAAACGTTACAATTTGAAAAGAGAGCTGAAAAGGAGCTGAGTGTTTGGTCTTAAGACCCTTATTGTCTAAAAAAAGTAACTACAATATTTTGATAAAAAAAATACCAAGAGAAGAAAACAAGTAAATGGTAATAGTTCATCCTAACTAAGATGAGTCGAAGGGATTCATCTCTATTGGCACTTTGCCACTATGAAGAAAGTTACATAGGTCATGTGGTAGGTTTGGATGGTTTTCTATATTCTTCATGCATTGGTCCAAATTCTTCATATAAAATTGCAACTCATGAAGTGATCTAGGTGGAAATTGGTGCTCACCCACCTATTTCACCTCGCTCATAGCCTAATTTTCTATTTTGTAGCACAACTTCCTATTTTGACTGTTTTCAGGTTTTGAACATTCGGAGCTGTTTTCAGGTCGCAAGCAAAGTTTTTTAGTGAAAAGGATGACATCAATGGCATATTTCTATTGACAATTGGAAATTCTACTTTTCAATAGAAATTTCCAATGGGTTATCATTTGCGCCAAACGAAGATCATATGCAAAAGTTACGACCCTGGGAAGTTGACATTCCAACTTACTCCATTGGGGCCCATAATCCTTCAGTGCTTCATGTCCTAGGGTTAGGGTTTTTGATGTTTATGGTTTTCTTATTGATTATTCATGATAAAAAAATTCTCAGAGCCTCATTATAATTCAATTCAGGAAGGTGTGTAGCCCTCACAACTCTCCTCATAGATAAGCTACCACTGTTCGAGCTAGTTTCCTTTCATTCTATTTGTATACAATTTTCAACATTTTCCATTATTTAATTGAAGTTAATTCTCATTGTATATATTTATTTTTGGTTAGTAATCTATATTTCATTTTGTTCACTTCATAAGCATGTATCAGTGGTACTAAAGCAGTCTACTCTTTATCTATTTTTTTGTGCATGCCCCCCACAAGTTTTGGGTATAAGGAGTTGGGAATTGAATTTCTAAAGTCCTTGGAAGATTGTCCTTGTTGACCCCGATGACCTCCCATAGTGGAAGAAAAGGAAGATGATAGAGCATGAGATCTTATTAAACTATTTCTCAAATAGTCCCTCGAGCAATAAACGAATGAGTTGATGGATTATTTATCCTAGATACTTCGACGAATTCCAATCGGTGATGCATATTCATCAACTCAACACTTTGGAGGTGAAGTTCCCTTTAAGGTACATGTTAATTTTTATATTCCTATTTTTGAAGGTCGGATAGACACATATGCTTTAGACAAATGGTTAAATATGCTAGAAGGGTAATTTTCAGTCCACAATTTTTTTGACAGAGAAAAGATTTGATAAGTATTCAACAATTAATGAGAGGGGAGCTGAATCAGTAGTTATGTATTTTCTTTTCAATTAATCAATTCAACTTAATTTCATTTTCAAATATCTTATTTTGCAGTTAATGGCTTATGTATATGTTCAAATATTAATTATTTATTTTGCAATTAAAAGAGAGAGACATTTTCTTATATACATATTCAGAATTCAAAAGAATTCACACAAGTGAGACATTTAGAAAACAACACATAAGGACACCAGATATAAGTAGAAACCCATAAAGGGAGAAAACAATGAATTTTTGGTTGAAAGTGATGTGAAGCAAATCTCCTACAACCCTATTACTTCAAATTTTTTGTACGCTCCAACCTACAAGAGGCTACTACCTCAAATCTTTTGCGAGCTTCAACTTGCAAGGATGCTCTAACTCTAACAATTTTTTGTGGGATACAACCCACGAGAGGCTCTTCCCTCAAAAAAAATACAACGTGTTATTTATCAAGATACAAATTGAAAGGAGAAAAGAATCCCATGATTACATTACATATCAACTTTTTCCTTTGTCTTTGTTCTGAATTAATTTATGTCCTCTTTTCTGTTGCTTATCCTTCCTGCTTCTCTTCTTCAATTTTGATACTCTTTCTCTTCCACTTTTCTCCTTACTAGGCTTGTGTAAGAATTTTCTCATACAAATTCTCAGTTCACAAAACTTAATTCTCATTCAACAATGTATATTTTATAAACATGGCTCTTTGAATTTTCACATTCTATGTAGGAATTTGAAATGAGGATTTGTCTCTTGTTTTTCCTAGACTATTTGCATCTCAAAACTTCATTTTCAACCAAGTCTTCAAATTAGGACAAATTTTCTTTGTACTAATTGTACATATGGAAAAATCATGGTCAAGGATTGATTATTACATATTAAAAGGCTCATATGGTCAAATATGTTGTAATGCGGGTTTGGTGAGTTGAAGGTGTGTAATGTAGGTTAAACACTAAATGACTAGTGTTATAATGCAAGTCCTGAGAGAAAAAAGAACATTACACTTGTAAAGAGACCAAAAATATAGATTATTTTATCCAACTGATTTTTTTCAATTATAGGAATATGTTCTTCAGACTTTTTACTTTGGTTCTCTATTTCTTCAAGCTTTATTTTCTGGTCCTTATGTGTCATTATGTTTGAAGCAGTCATTAATGAACAAGCAATACCTTTACTCAATCAATGTTTTCACTTCCCATCACTTTGATCAACCTTTGGACATTAACTGCATCAAGCAATCAACCTTACAATATCAATCACCCTTAACATTAACATAACTCATCAATGGTCAAGCATCAACCTTGAGAAATCCACCTGATAAACCTGACACACTCATCAACGGTCAAGATTCAATCTTAACCATTCCACCTCATCAACATGACGCACTCATTAATGGTCGAGAATCAAAATACAATCATCAATTAAAGTCGCCAACATGACAACCTCTTTTTACATCAATGCCAACACTTCAAACAAGATTATCTTTGCAATCCTTAAGGCCACTCCCCATGTCAAGGATTGGTGGAAAACTTACTATGAGAAAAGGGCCATGGAGGAATCCCCACTATTTGTAGTCACACCCACTTAGGACTATTGTATAGATGTTGATAAGGAACAATATTACCCTATGAGAATATATGAAGACTAGTATATGTGATGGACCATACTTTAGGATGAAATGGACCATACTTTGGCATGAAATGGACCAAGCAGTGGCAGAGTTCTCAAATATATTTCATACCTTGTGCATCAAGTTGGGTATCAAATAATGTAAGCGACATTTAGCGCTCAAGTACTGTGGCTATATACATAGGTACATCTAGTTAGAAACGAAGTTCCTAGACATATCCTTGCTTGTTGTAACATACTGATATGTTGTCAAAATAGAGTTGAAATTTAAATAGAAAAAAAAAAAGACTTTGGATCAACGAACCCTTCATAGAAGAAACAGGACACGGGCATTCAAAAAATGCAGAAAAAGGATATAGTAGGCTGGACCACCCCAATAAAACTAATTGAAGCTGCAAAAAAAGAATGGTACTAGGAGGATGAAGGAGGACACGTGAAACTAGTGTGAGTTCCACAAGAACCCCATGCATAACAACAATGAAAGTTGCGTAAAGTAGTCGTTGGTGGCCAAGCTAAAAGGTTTAGAATAAAGCACAGGTTTCGACTCTAAACTAGAATTGGACAAGGGAAAATAGATCATTGACATAGAACCCAATGTCACCATTACCACTACCAAGGTCTAACAAAGTGAGCCTAAATATTCAAAAGAAGTTGAATGCCTCTTCCACTATAAAATGTGGGTGAAGGGTGCTCCATTGTGTTTCATTGTCGATAGTAGGAGTTGTAGGTTTTAACCCCGTACAGAAATTACCTGCATACGAATTCTAAAACACAGAAAATAAACAATGCGAGAGCATAATAGATAAAACACATATACATAGAGATTTTCCCCTGGATCCCAAAACCGGGACTACCAGCTTGATTTTTCATTATGTTCCTTTCAATGTTATAACACATATTTATACATGCTGAAGCATCCAATACCATGCACCAAAAACCATCACGTCCAATACCATGGACTGAAAACCATCGCGTCCAAAAACATGTACGAAAATCATGCACAAAACCATAGGTGGGTCCGCCCAACCTAACATAGGGTCCAAAACCAAAATTTTC
>APFE030083688.1:70744-107648 GCA_000404065.3 Pinus taeda
TTTTTTAAAAATTAAATAAAAAATAAAAAATAACATAAATATAATTCTCAACTCTCTATCCTAATACTATTGATTTTTTAAAAATCCTTATCCAAAAATAATCAGGAAAACCCTTATTAAAAAAAGGGTTTTACTGATACTTTGCAGCCGTTAAGGTGGGGTTCCTGCCTGACAAAGGAAACCTACTGACACCTTTCTACCAGTTAAGATTCCTTCATCTGTCATGAATAACGTGAATTCCCTTGACAGCATATAACGTGAACTGAACTAACTTTGGTAAAAAGCACTGCACAAAACAACAACCTTCATCACATGTGGCAATCACAGCACAAAGGAAAGTTTCAATAGTTTTATGAATCCATAAATGAGAAAGCACACGCGTGTAACGAAACAGTGAAGCCATGTACGGTACAGCCTGGTTGAGAATCATCTTTAACTATTAAAGCAGTTATGTCATTTTCACTTTATTTTTTAATTTAATTAAAAAATCTTTTATATTTATTAGTTTTATTTTTATTACCACAGTTACGTGTAATGTTTAATTTTGAAAATTAAATATTTATTTTAGAGTAGAAAAAGTGGAGGAATTAACTCATGGGACCGTTTTTATCGGCGAGCCTTAATTTGGTGAAACAAGGTTTGAAACTTTTCGGGAGCGTTTTGAGGCATCAAACCACGTTTTATGGGGGTAAAACTTTGTTGCATGAGCATAGTACATTTTCTTCCTATGATACACACATAGACTTTTCCAACGACACAAGAATCACGCAGTTAGTATGCTAAAGTTATACCAGTCAGAATTTGACTTTCTTGTTTTCACCACCATAATTAGAAAGGATGTCACGTCAGCCCCCATTATTCATGGGAAATGGGCTACCCACTTGACTATGATGTAAAAGACTCTAGAAAATTTTGTATTGTAACTCTGGTTAAGAGTTGATGTAGTCAAACCTAACCACTAATAGGCTATTAGGTTATGTTATGACCGAGCCATTAGGAGGAAAAGTGATTCCATTCTTTTGAGTGCATTTGCTCCATACCTAAGAAAAACACCCAAGAGAGATAGCAAGTAGAGCACACAGAGAGGATTTGTGCATTGTAGTGGTCCAAACGCCACATGTCATGCTTCTTTGTACTTGCAACCATATTTTCATTCAGAAAAAGATAGCAGAGCTACCTCACCTTCCAATTGGGTTTTAACTCTTACTCACATAAACAACATATTAACCATCAGTTACTTCCCACCATATTTTAAGTAAGTCTTTACATAAAACACATAGGGAATTTTTTTTTTTTTTTCCAAATTTTGATCTTTGTTGTTTAAGATATGTTTTTTACTTCATTATAGATTCAACACCTTGAGAAACCCTTAGGTGATTGTGGAGAGTTCACAACTGAAACTTGTGATTCCAACAAATCCTTACGAGATTCTTATCAAATTAGACTGTAAAATATGTCACACAACCCTTCAAAATGTATAATATATAAACTATGATTTAGTTACGAGAAGTTATTTCCCACCATTATTTGTGTTTTCATTAGCACTTATGTAGGAGTAAAACTATAAATTTGTAAAGTTACTAGTGGTTACTACCCACCAAAATTTATGCAAGTTCTTGTGCTTGAGTAAGCAATTAATTTGTCCACTTCACATCTCAATTTATTAGCTCCTATCAAAACAAGACTATATTATTCAATTTTCCTATTGACCACTATTAATTTAACATTGACCAATGTAGGTTATAATTTTTTATGAAAAAATCCCCAAAACATAATTTCTAATTGAGTGACACAACTAAGTTATTTAAGTTGTTGTTTATTATTGTTTTACTATGTTATATTGATCAAGATTGAATCATTATATTGTTTTTCATCCATCTCAATGCTTTTAGAGTGGAAAAAGTGGAGGAATCAACTCATGGGACCGTTTTTATTGACGAGTCCTAGTTTGCTGAAACAAGGTTTGAAACCTTTCGGGAGCGTTTTGAAGCATCAAACGATGTTTTATGGGGGTAAAACTTTGTTGCATGAGCATAGTACATTTTCTTCCTATTATACACACAAAGACTTTTCCAACAACTCAAGAATCACCTCAATTGCAGTTAGTATCCTAAAATTATACCAGTAAGAATTCAACTTTCTTGTTTTCACCACCATAATTAGAAAGCATGTCACGCAACCCCCATTATATATGGAAAATGAGCTAGCCACATGATTATGATGTAAAAGACTCTAGAAAATTTTGTATTGTAACTCTGGTTAAGAGTTGATGTAGTCAAACCTAACCACTAATAGGCTATCAAGTTGTGCTATAACAGGGCCACTAGGAGGAAAATTGATTCCATTCTTTTGAGTGAATTTGCTCCATTCCTAAGAAAAAATACCCAAGAGGGATAGCAAGTAGAGAACACATAGAGGATTTGTGCATTGTAGTAGCCCACGAGCCACATGTCGTGCTTCTTTGTACTTGCAACCATATTTTCATGAAAAAGAGAGCAGAGCGACCTCACCTTCTAGTTGGGTTTTTCTCACAAAAGGTTTCACAGAGCATGTCTTCTGTCATTTGTGTGTGAGCTTTTATTTTTTCATTTTATATTTTTTGCATAATTTTAATTCGCATGCATGCACTATTCATAGTTAAATCCAAAAATCCCAAAAAATTGTAATAATGTAAAATATCAGATTTTAAATATAATTTTATTAAATCTATTGTGATGAACAATATCCATGAGAGTTTATATATATTAATTTAATTAATTTTTAATTTTTTAATTTTAACATTGTGAAATGATATAAAGCTGTTGATTTTTATTATAAATTTATATTTATTGACATTTAAAATCATATAAGTTATATTACTACAATAATAATTTGATTTACGATATACAATATCATTTTTATTTTTAATTATAATAATCATTAAATATAATTAATCATATTCAAATATGATTATTTTTAACTATAATTATAAATTTTTTTAATAAATATCTCTAAATAGTATCACTACTTTAATGTACTCTTAAGTAATATTTTGACATTCCAGATAAACAACTCTCTCTGGAATTTAACTTGCTTATCTTTTGACATTCCGGACAAAGTTAATGATGATTTTTTTTTGCTTTTCACTATTAACTCTAATCTTCTAATATATATTTATATTAATCAAAATAATTCTAACCATTATTTTCTTAAAAATAAAAATTATTTTGAAAAAAATGCATTGCATTTAATATTGAATGGTAATGGTATGATTGAAATATTATTTAAAATACGTTTACAATATTAAAAGGTCGCATCAAACTTCCCGAGACGGTAAAAATAAAGTGAAATACTCCCATTTGAAATAACAATCGTTGCTAAGTAAAGGAGTATTACATTCAGTTAATGAAAATAAAGTTAAAAGTTCATCTAAAAACTAGATTTACAAGAATCGTTGCTAAGTAAGGGAGTATTACATTCAGTTAATCAAAATAATGACATTAAAATTGTTTTGCAATGGATTAACCAGAAGAAGGAATGATATGCTTGACCCAATGAATACGAGAGAATGTGTCGTTAGAGATGAAACCAAGGATGAAAGAAAATTGCTCTAATATTGGGAGTGCTTGAGAAAGGGCAACCCTTTTTTACATCAACAAAGTTGTTAAATAGTAGCCATTTAGGTCAAATTACTTGTAAAGATTGAAATTGATAAAACTAGTTTACGTTGAGAGCTTCCCAAAAATATCAATAACCATTTCAAATCCATTTTGTTAGAGCAGTTGGATGAGAACATATCCAATTTAGCACTGGTTGTAGAGAAGGTGCAGAAAGTGGAATTGATATACAAGGAGACTTGTTGGTGTTTTTTTACTCTGTTTATCACTTAGTCAATTGCTAAGATAGTAAAAAAAACGACAAAGTCTTAACCCAAATGATTTATATTAAATTCTAGGATTAATATGATAAACCCTATGAATAATATTATAAATTAGTAATATGAACCCTTAGATTAATCAAAAAAAGGGATTGATATTATAAATCTTAAGGATTAATTATCATTGAAACATAAATATTATTTTAAGGATTTCATATTGTTCAAGAGAGAATTATAGTCAGAATCGAACAAGAATAAGAAAAGGGATTGGGTCAAGGGGATGGAACATTCAAACTGCCAAGATTCAAGGAATCCTCTAGAGCGAAACTATATATATTAACCCAACCAAAATAACAATACAAGAAGGAGATAAAAAAACTAGGTAAGAGTTGAGATAGAATTAATAGGCACACACCCACACTTTGGCATGAGGGCCGAGAGGCCTATATGGGGCTAGTTGTTAATCCTAATTGGCCTTGCCTATGGCTTTTCCTAAGTCACATTTTTCTCTCAGATAAAAACATACACAATACACATGGAACTAATAATGATATAAGTAAAAATTGCAAACATACACAATAGGCATGTAACAAATAATGATAAAAGTAAAAATTGCAATCATGCGATAGCTAGTGTTTTTTTTCAATTACGCTTTTACATGGGTTAAGAGCATCATCACGGGGCTCATCTCCTTCACAAGATTCAGTCAGGAATTATATCGTAAAACGAAGAGATCATATTTTGTATCATAAAAGGAAGAGATACAAATTTAGCATTGATTTTAGGAGGATATATTAACCAAACCTTCCCTTCTAAGAACAATCTCCTTCTCTCGCAGTTTGTGTTGTCTTCAATATGCAAAAGAGAATACTATTGAATGCAAGTAAAAAAAACGGTTCTCTAGTAATTGTAAAGTGAAGTCAAAATTCTCTAGCAATTTCGTATAAGAGTCTGAAATTTAAATTTTGTAGGAATATGGTGATAGAATTGCAATTGCTAAAGAAATTTTAATCTAAATCAAGAGACAAATTTCTACTCTACTTCTTTGTTGAATTTAATTCACAATTTAGAACAACAATCTCACATATGCGATAAGAAACAACAATCATGCACAATATTTTTTCTAGGGGAGCCAAACTAGGAAAAACCCTCAAGCCTCTTTGCATTAATCAGATGAATAAAGATGTATTACAATTTCTTGCCTGCACTGAGCACACCCTGCAAGTGAATAACCTATATATATGCTCAATGAGAATCCCTGACCCAAACTTAGTCAATTTTTTCCTCTTCTTGAGCCCCTATTTCCTTGCACAAATCCTAGAGAATTAACCCCTATTTTTTAAGAAATTTCCTCCATTTGTTTGCACAATTCCCAAGGTTTGATCATCTGCCTGCTTGCAACATTTGTACGCTCAAACCAATTTACAACTTCTTATTACACTACCTTGGAATCTCTACCACAGTTGGGAACTCAAATTCCCTGCATGCACTAGTTATTTACGTTGATTGGTTAGTTAACTAGATGATCACTGAGTTAGATTGTTGTCCCACTACACAACTGACCTTCCACTAGTTCCTCCAACTATTAGAACTATTTTAACTGAACTCAATTGGATATAACTAAATTGGATTACCAAATGTAGCAATCACACATGGTTAAATAAACTCCAAGCCCTCTAACTAAAATTTACTTAGCTAACTGAGTGAAAACAACCATGCCACCTCATTGAACTGCCTCCAAGTTGTCTGCTGATGTGGAAATTCGAATTTTCTCAATTTGACTAAGGAAAAGTAAAATTGATAGTCTCTTGCTGCACTTCTCAACTCTCCCTCTCAGCAAGAAAGAGATTGTCATCCACCCCTATCCTGCACTTGTGGAATTTGAACTTCCCTCTTGACAAAGCCTTTGTCAAGATGTCAACATCTTGTTCCTCTATTGGAATGTATTGTAGCAACATTATCCACCTCTCCATACAATCGTGTAAATGATGATACCAGATATCTATATGCTTGGATGATCATGAAATACCAGATTCTCAAAGAGCTTAATGCAACTTTGATTATCACAATAGATCATAGTTGAACCCATCATCTAACCAAACAATCCCATAAGTATCTTTCTCATTCAAATCACCTCACATGTTGCTTGGCTTGTAGCCTTGTATTTCTCTTCTGCAGAGTTGAGCACTAGATATATCTTCTTCTTGTTGTACTAGGAAACCACTCTGGACCCAACATTGGAAATTCCACCTGATGTACTCTTTCGGTTGGATGGAATCCCTGCCTAATTTGCATCTATAAAGCCACACAACTTCACTCTCTCTATCTGTCTATACCATAATCCATACTAGGTAGTGCCTCTAGGGTACTATAAAACATGCATAGATACCTTCTAATATAATTTGGTTGGACTAACAATAGATTGGTTCAACTGGTTGAATGCATAGCACATATCTATTCATGTGTCCACAAGATACATCAGTGAACCCACTAACTGCCAGTAAATGGTAGCACCCACCTCTTCACTTGAAGTGGTAGTTTCTTTTCTCCATTTTCTCACTAGAGGTGTCTCCATGAGTTTACAACTCTCCATGAGAAATCTCTATAGCATCTTGTTGGCATACTTTCCTTGAGACACAAACAATTCCCTGTCGCCTTGCCATACTTGTAGCCTGAGGAAGTAGTGCACAATACCCATATCCTTCATTTCAAATTCCCTTGGAACGTCCTCCTTGCAAGAACTGATCAACTAATCATCCCCTGTTAATATAAATTCATCAAGATATAAAATAATGACAATTTATTTACCTTCTACCAAAATATGATAGAGATTCACATCCACTTCACTTTTGGTGAAGCCTAATCCAGTGAGATAATTTTCAATCTTGGTGTACCAAGCATGGGGTGCCTGTTTGAGACCGTATAATGCTCGCTTGAGTCTACAGACATGGGACTCCTGATTAAATTTCTCAAAACCTTTTGGTTTCTCTATGTACACCTCCTCTTCAATAACACCATTAAGAAATGTTGTTTTCACACCCATCTAGTGGATCTTCCACCCCATCTACATAGCTAGTGAAAGAGTTGATCTAATGGATGAATACCTTGTTACAGGAGCAAAGGTTTCCTCATTGTCAATTCCCTCAACTTGAGAAAATACTTTGATGACAAATATGACCTTATACTTCTCTATGCTTCTATATGATGCATGCTTAACCTTGAAGATCCATCTCAAACCCACAACTAACTTATCTATCGGTCTTTGGATCACTTCTGAAACATTGTTCACGATGGATTAATATTCTTCCACCATTGTATCAACCGAAACAGGTTTCTCAACTACTTTCTTGAAGGAGGATGACTTATTCTCTACAAGCTTTTTCCTTAGAGCCTTGTCGCCAGTGTACCTCTTAGGTGACCTCCTTTGCTTGTGGAAATTCTAAGGAGATCCCAAATTCTCCCTCCCATCCTGCATTAATCTATCAGCTTCCCTAGTCTTTTTCTACTTTCTATGGATGATTCCTCTTGAGTGGATGTCTCGACTCTCTACTCCTCTATTTTTTCTACTTGACAACTTCCCGAGGTTCCTCCTTTGGAGCTAAAAGCTCCTCTTCTAGTGGGATCTGAAGCTCCCTCTCAAGAGAGAACCACATCACTTTCTCCTCATCAAAATTTACATCACTTCACACAAATGTCATTCTGAGGGAAGGTAAGTACACATGGTAACTGTGTGTAGTTAAGATGTCACCCACAAAAACTCCCAACTATACTGTTGACTCAAGCTTATTCCTCAAATATTTGGATACATGGCAGTAAACAAAGGCTCCAAAAATCCTATATTGAGACACATTCGACTTTCTCCGCAAGAAAGCCTCCTCCGGTGTAATCATATCAAGAATCTGATAAGGACTTTGATTCTACAAGTAGATTGTTGTGTTACATGCCTCTGCCCACAAATGTAGCTATAGGCCTTGGTCATGTAGCATAGCTCTTGCAACTCCCAGAATTCTCTAGTTATTCATCTTAGCCACCCCATTCTATCATGGGTTGTGGGGTGTTGTCAGTTCTCTTCTAATTCCTTATTTCACACATAAATAATTGAATTCATTTGAAACATACTCACCTCCATTTTCGCTCCTTAGAGCCTTCACCTTCCTATCAATCTCTTTCTCAAATAGTGCCTTGAATTCTACAAACTTTGAGAATGTATCCTCTTTCTTCCACGTGAAGAAGGTCTAGTACTTCCTTAAGGAATAATTAATAAAAATAACAAAATATTTGTGTCTAGCAGTGGAGCTCATAGAGAAAGGTCCACAAACATCAAAGTGGAATCTTTCCAAGACTTCATGTGATTTTTTGACTCACTCATGGAATGTGGATTTCACATATTTCCCCAAGGTACAACCTTTGCAAACATCTTGCTTCTCAAGAGCTCATTTCGGGAAGCCAATGGTTATTTGTCGCATAGTTTTCAGGGCACCATGAGGAAAATGGCTTAATCTCTTGTGCCAAACTTAACCGATGTCGCGGATCTACGCTTTCTTTGCCTTACTGCTTAATGCAACACAATATTCCCCATACAACTTGTACAGGTTCTTCACACAAACCCTGATATGCTTCACCTTTCCAATGGATATGTGTCTCGGGAATGCTTTCCCTTTAATAAAGATCACATCATAACCACAATCTTCCAAAATTGCTACAGTGATGAGATTCTTCTTTAGGCCCATAATAAACATGACATCTTTGAGGCGAAGAGGAGATCCTGAATCCAACTTATAGGTTAATGTACCAATCCTGGTAGTATTGTACCTTCCATCATCCCCAAGATCAATATGCATATGGAGATATTTCTCCTCTAAGTCACTAAATAACGCTCTACACCCTGCCATGTGGAACGAGGCACCAAAGTCCAACTACCACACACTCCCCATCATAGAGTTGGCCATGCTAAGGGTGATGTTGAGTTCAAGTTGTGAATTTAATGCCTCACCTACTACTCCTCCAAAATTCTTCTTGCTAGAATTTTTGTGTGGACACTTTGTAGCATAGTGCCTGAATTCATAAGAGTTGAAGCATTTGATTTTGGACAAATATTTCTTCTTGCCCCCTTGGCTGGATTTTGGTTTGGTTTGAGATTTTTTCCCTTTGCCCTTCTTTCCCTTTCCAACCAATGAAAAGTTTTCTTCATCCGCTCCCTTGGATGAAGCTCCATCTCTGGTATTCCGCCTGATCTCTTCTTTTACCAAATCAAACCACAAGCATTCCCAATTTGGTAATTTTTCCCACCCATTCACCGAGTCCTCATAGCTATGGTAGAATTTGGGAAGGCCTAGAAGAACTAGGCTCACCAGGTCATCTTCTACAACATTCACACCAACCCCTCCAAGCTCATCATGAACTTGGGTAAATCTGCTATGATACTACAGAATAATATCATTCTTTTGCATCTTGATATTTTTGAAGTTTGTCTTTCAGGGCTAGTTTTCTATGATCACTACTATTCTCGAATAGATCTGTTAGTTCGTTCCACATTGACAAATGAGTTTCTTTCCCATGGATATTTGAGATAATGTGGTCTCGCACTCCCTCCAAGATTATTCTCCTCACCTAGGCTACATCTTTCTTCCATTGAGCTAGGTTCTGGGCATTAGGTGATCCAAAATTTTCAATGTCAGTCTTGACATATTCCAAAAATCCATTTTCATCAAGCACCACCTCCATGTGATCCTTCCATGCAATGAAATTCGAGTTGCCTTCCAAAGTATAATCTAATCTCAACCCGTTGAAGGTCATTCTCCCAACTCTAAAGAGATTCTGCTACACTAAGGCTACAAATTCGAACCTCTTGAGAAACAACTTCCAAATACATATTCTAATGTGAATCCTGCTCTGATACAATGTATAAATATGGTGATAAAATTGCAACTTCTCTAGAAATTTTAATCTAAATCAAGAGACACAATTCTACTCTACTTCTTTGCAGAATTCAATTCACAATTTAAAACAAAAATCTTAGACATGCAAGAATAAATAACACACATGCACATTATTTTTTCTAGGGGAACCCAACTGGGAAAAACCCCTCAAGCCTCTTCACATTAATGAGATGAACAGAGATGTATTACCATTTCTTGTCCGCACTGAGCACAACTTGCAAGTGAATAACCTATCTCTCTACTCATTGATAAGCTCTAACCCAGACTTAGTCAAATTATCCCTCTACTTGAGCCCCTATTTCCTTGCGCAAATCCTATAGAATTACCTACTACTTTTTAGGAATTTTCCTCCAATTGATTATGAAATTCCCAAGGTTTGATCATATACCTACATGCAACACTTGTACATTGAAACTAGTTTATGAATACTTGTTACACTGCCTTGGAATCTCCAACACAACTAAGGACTCGAATTCTCTGCATGCAGTAGTTATTTTAGGTTGATTGATCAGTTAACTTGATGATCATTGAGTTAGACTATTGTCCCACTACACAACTAACCTTCCGATAGTTCCTCCAACTATTATAACTAGTTTAACTGAACTGAACTGGATATAATTGAACTAGATTACTAAAATTTAGCAATCACACATGCTCAATTGAAATCCAAGCCCTCTAACTTGAATTTACTGAGCTAACTAAGTGACAAGAGCCATTTCACCTCAGTTAACTTCCTCCAAGTTGTCCGTTGATGTGGAAATTTAAATTTTCTCAATTTGACTAAGGCAAAGTCAAATTGAGACTTTCTTGCTACACTTCTCAACAAATTTAACTTGTCTTCAATGATGATTTTTTTTTTTTTTTTTTTTTGATCGAAAGCCCTACTAGTAAAATGAAACTGTAGTGCCCACCCTAGTTGACTGACAGTGAGATGATGCAAACATTTAATTAGACATAAGGCCCACACTTTATCCTTGAGGACCTCAGGTTGAGGATCCGGACACATGACACTATTATTTGAGATATTCAT
Organism: Pinus taeda; assembly: GCA_000404065.3. Taxonomy (NCBI): domain Eukaryota; kingdom Viridiplantae; phylum Streptophyta; class Pinopsida; order Pinales; family Pinaceae; genus Pinus; species Pinus taeda. The sequence continues at coordinate 81,570 of APFE030083688.1, forward strand.
GGTTGTGATGTTTATAAATGCTTTCCATTGATATTATGATAGCATGAATGGTTACGTATCTTATCTATCAGTGTTCCGATGATTGCAACATTAAATAGTTAAGCTTGGTTTCTATTTGAACCTATGACGTGGGTAGTAAAGAATATGTATGCGCTCTACTAAAAGCATAATGATGATAAATTTGATGAATAGGTATATTTCTATGATGGTACGATGTTGATAGCTTAATGAATATGTATGTTCCATTGATGATAAATGATGATAGCCATGAGGGATGTGTCCCCTATGTTACCTACTTTCCTTAGTTCAGGCTTACAATGGACAATGATGTGAATGACTAGAAATTGTAAATGATGATATTATGATAATGACTAACATTGAGAGCCCTTGTTATTGATGTTTATTGAGTATGGCAGGAAACCATCAGAGACACTCGCATATGACATGTCGATGACACCTGGTTTGATGAAAATTCATATTATTTTATCTTTTAAAGTCTAAGTCGATCCTGAAATCTGTCATATATGTTTAACTATATTCTGATGATATGTTAATGGTTGCAGGCACAGATGAGTTGCTTGGCCGAATGACTCACATATGGGTGATGGGGTTGTACAAGTGGATGGAACTACATGGGAGGGTTGGGACAGTGTCCCTGATCTCACCCACTAGCACTCCCGCTGTGACTTGGGCTGGAAGGGTTGAAACACCTTTGCCTTGAAGATCACGATGCCATGAGGGCAGGTCCCAAAGTTGGGTCGCTCATGAGGAGTTTACTAGGGGGCGCGCATCAAGGCAAATTTCTTGATCCCCGGCACCATTAGTCTCACTATAGCAGGCAACATAAGAGATGATAGTGGTCTATGACGTTGCACAATATTTTCCCCTCGTAGTCACTGGATGCTTGAAGGGCAAGTGGTGTTGCACCCTTGGAATTTCAGGGGAAATTCTTGAAGGGCACGACCAACTTGGCACCCTTGGCATCACAATTAAACTGTTAGGTGTGGCACCCTTGGAACTTCTAGGGAAGTTCTTGAAGGGCACAACCAAACTTGGCACCCTTGGAATCATTAAAAGTAAATAATAATAAATAAATATAAGTAAGGAATGAAAACTAGGTAAAGTTACATCAGGGGTAAATGATGATTAGAAACCAAGGTAATTAAATCAAAAATAAAACTTGGAGTAAGGAGAATCATAGGAAGAAATAAAATAGAGTACCTTAAAAACCCTACCCTTCCCATGTTAGAAAATACTAGGTAGATTAGGTGGTTTAATTAGGTAAAATGGGAAAGCCAAACATATTGTAAGGATAAAGATTAATCCTAAACAAATTAAACTTAATTAAGAAAAGAGGAAGGTGAATTAAAATAAGAAAAATAAATTAAATTTTGTGAAATGTAGAGAAGCTCCATGTGGCATCAACCAACATAAGAATATCCCTCTAAGAGATAACCTGAGTTAATTTAGGAAGTAGATTGGGGACAAAATATTGACTCATTAATTGACTCCAAGTAATAAACACAATCTAAGGAATAAAAGGGGGAATAAAGAGACAACTAGGAGAAGAAATAGGAATCTTGTGAGGTGAGGAAAATATTAGTTTTAAATAAAAAGTTAAGTAAATAATTTTGGGTGACCCTGGATGAGAGAGTGACAAATGGGTAGGTGAATAATCAAGCTTAAATAAATAAATAAAAATATTATAATTATGCATAACATGCCAAGTGTCATCTATGAAGACTCTTATAAAAGAAGGGGCAAGCCATGGAAAATGGGGACTTTTGGGGGCAAACCCTATGGTTGGATGGATGATATGATGTTAGAGCAGTGATTACGAAGCTATAGTGAGTTTGGTGAGGTAGAGGATTTTTAGAGAGGGGACTCTTGAGCTAAGGGTGCTCCCCTCTGCCAACTAGATTCTTCCTCCATTGTACAACCCCATTGCAGCTCGGGGGTCCGCGGGGAAGAAGAATACCCAAGGAGTAGGCTGGGAGGTTAACTGGTGGGTCTCGTTTTCGGATCAAGTGCTTCATCATACACTCGCAGAAGTGACCGGCAACAAGGGAATACCAGCGACAACAGAGCAAGCGGAGTCTCACCTTTCGGTGAACGGTACATATGTATTTCGTTACCACTTGATCTTAGATTAAAAATATGTAAATGTTGTGTTATGTGTGTGTTGAATGAATTGAAATCTCCATGCGTTTCTTTTCTGGTTGTAATCGCTATGTTAACAAAAAGATCTGTTAAAAAAAAAAAAAATTTGCATAGTCCTTACACTTGGTATCATAGCTTTAGTTGAACCCTTGAGACCTATGGGCCCATGCATGCATGACTAGTTTGTTAATTATTTTCTTTTGATCAGCTATGGCATGGAGAATTTGTGTAAATTTTATGAAAAATAAGCCAGCACCATAACAATTTTTCACATGTTAATGTGCCATTAGACTTTTCTTGGCCTTTTCCACGTCAGCAAAAGCTCCCACCTTCTTCAAAACCTTCAGAGCAGTTGAGGTTTTCTCGACCCCTTCGACGCCATCGCTGAAAACCAACGACAGCTCGGGGATGGACTCGATCATGTGACCTCGAGCCATGACAAGGGCGGGGATCCCAGAGGCCGCTAGGGCAGAGATCACCGCATGTCTTTTCTAGTTAAATTGATTTTCCGGTGCCATTTTCACCAGATTTTCGTGGGAGCGAACATCCGTCCGCCACAACACATGTTGCCGAAGGCTCCCTGGCTAGCTCTGTGCGTTCATCTTTGCTGTCTAAAATGATTGGTTGCTTTGCACACAAACCCGCTTGAATTTCAGAGTTCCATTTTGAGTTTTGAACCCTTGATGCATTTTTCACACTGACCTTACAGTGGTCGAGTAATTCATGGTTTTTAGGAGAAAAAGATTACGATTGGGAATAGAAGTTCCCACGCGAGTCTCAGCGATGTTCACCTTCAATCTTGTGCCTTGAATAAATCTTTTCTTTGTATTTCAACATCGCTAATGGCATACTTGAGGGGATTTCTTGTAGGCCTCTCCTGTTCAAAATTAGGTTTTTCTGTGATGTCCTGTGCACCCCAGTAGGGAAAGACGGGAGAAACATTCCCATATTTAGCGGTGCCCAAGATAACGGCTCCGTTAATGAATGCTCAGCCTCTGCGGTCGCCGCCAGTTAGTTGAGTACACGGAACGGCTGAGTGGAGCGGATGAAGAGTGGAAGGATGGAGCCAATGGCCCGCCCTCAGCTCGTGGTGAACACGTATCTAAAAATGCACATCGTTCACATGCCTAAAAACAATAATATTGTTAGACTGTATCAAATGATCAGAAACAAATATTTCCCAGCCGTCTTTGAAAAATTCCGAGGTACCAAAACCATATATCCTCACATGCCATAAGTAACTGCTTGGCCTTCCAAAATTGCATCTCTGAAATCCTTAAATTGAATATCTTCAGAACATTCTGAAGGGATCTTCAAATATGATGAAAACTCTGCCCCCATGACCTTGAAAAAACGATGAACCGTGTGTAAACTCATGCCTAGTATGATGATTTCTGAAACATTTCTCACAGCAAGCCCTACAGCACTCCATTACAATTTTAGAAATTAATGATTGCCCCGACTTTTTGAGCACCAGTATAATCTTTACGTTGCAGAGCATAAATAAGCGTACGCCATTTTTTTTTTCTCACTTCTCATAAGCCCAAAATGCTCTGTCTACCGTTCATCTCAGAATTCTGACTGTGATAATAGAATTTCATTTTTAAATTCTTTTGACGTAACACTTTTAATTGCGATCACACTTGGAAGGAAAATAATACTATAGCTTGAGTGTGCATTCCGTAATTATACAGGCTATAGAGGAGGAATTGAATGGACCATGTCAGCCTAACATGCAATCACGTGATAGAAGTAATTGGGCTTGAGCATTAGGATAAGGTGTGTGAGCTATTGCTGAGTAGATCCCTGGAGGATTTGCACATCATCTTATTCTCAGGTTGTTTCTCCGTTTTTTTCAACCTTCTGCGGAACTGCATATGTTTATATACCTCAAACGGTATATAAACATCTATCTGTGCATATGTTTATATACTGTGTCTGTACTCTTTGAGGGGAACACACTTTCAAAAAGTGTTGGTGGTTCTCATTTTCAAATGAATGACAGTGGACTTGATATTAAATGAAGAAGTAAATCGTTTCAAATGGGCTTCTAGTTAATTCTGTAGACTTGGTATATTTTATAGTTAATTCTGTGGGACTTGCATTGGATGATTTGGTGAAGTATCCAACTCTATTTGCGTACAACTTGGAGAGGAGGATAATTCCTAGGTATAAAGTAATGGAGGCATTGAAGTCTATGCAACTGTAAGAGTTCAAAAAAAAAAAAGAGACTTATTTATCAACTATTTTTCATGTGACAGAAAAACATTTCTTGGAGAAATATGTGAATAATCATCTTGCATCCTCATTTCTGCTGGATATTTACCACGGTGGGAAAGGCGGAAACACACCATGAGTGTCTCAAATCAAAGAGATTAACGGAGGTTCTGAGGTTTTGTCGGGAGTTTTTAATATGAATTTTCCTTTTCACTCATTTTTTTTTGGTTTAATGTTATTTTCTTTAGCCATAGGACATTAAGTCTCCACCTTGTGGCATAAAACATTCAGGCTTCACCTTGTGACACTCATGTAGTTTCGTTGGCATAAGAAGAGTCTAAAAGCAATTTCTGTAATGTCAAAGTCATACAACTGCCAGTTAACATTTTTGTAAAAACAGATTTCAACACGGATGCAATTTAATATCATTGCTTCATTATTTCCAATTCATGGATGCAATTCATCCTGTTTTCTATGTGATTAGAGTTTTTATGTCAGCAAAAAGTCAAATAACAGATTGTTTTGTAAACGCCTCTTTTGATAAATATGAGCAGATAGTCAAATCTGTAGTCTTGAAATCAAGTAATTCACAGCGTATTACAGTTATAAGATTATTCAAGTATCCTAGTGTTAATCTGTGTGCATTGCGGGCTTGTAAGAGGTCAAAATGTGCAGGTCATTTTTCAACATGCAAGATTACAAATTTCTTTGGGTGGATGACACCATGTTAAATGAATCACAAAACTACATGGCAACTTTTACCTATGAATCTCTTAAGTGTAAAGGCTATTCCTTGGGTTCTTTATCACTTTGCATTTCTGTGAGATTTAATACTTCTGCCACTTCATACAATGTCAAATCATTCTGAATATTCCTCCGTAAACTCCATCCATATATTCTCCAACCTTTCATAGTGGAACACATTCAATATTCTCAATGAAATGCACCAGAGATTTCATCTTGTTGAGAGCATCCAAATAGATCTCGCTCTTCCAAACATTTAGACTTAACCAAAACCATCAGAGCATTTTACCAAATGCCTTTATTCCAATAGGTTAAACTTCAGGTAACCTTGACAAGTTCTTGTATCCAGACATTTTCCAACTTTTATATCTCTCTTGCTATCAGGGAATCAAAATAGTTAGGCAGTTGCTCTAACTTAAATACCTCTGAAAATGGAAGTTGCAAATAGTATTCATTTAACTATATTTGTTTGAAAGTATTTTTGACTTTTTGCATATGTTATGGGCTCATTTTATTTAAACCCTAAAAGTATATTTTCTATGGGTTTCTCATACATACGTACACATCAGAGAATAGAAACTTATATTGAACTATTAGCTGGACTTTCTTCACAACCAACTAGAGAAACTCTTGACTGTCTCACCAAAATATTTGGGTAGTCTAATTGTTATGTGTTGTTCCATCATGGAGCATTGCTATAAACTAAGGATAGGTAAACTCATTATGCTAGTCCTGTGTATTCATGATTGACTGTCATTGTGTATTTATATTTGGGCATGATGTCATAAGTAATCATAATGTTCGATACAATAAATTGTTACCAGATGTGATGTCATTCATGGTTGAGCATGGTGTCACCATTCACCTTAACATCCAACTTATCTCAATTCAATTTGTATTGGTTTTGGTCATGAATATCATTTTAGGGAATTAGAAAGAAGTTTGACAACAAGCTTATTCACTCATTGTCGCTCATTGGTTCCTTCTATATTTCTCTTCCACAACCTATAGCCAAACCTTGCATTGTCAGTCAATATGTATTAACATTGGATTGGAACATTGAATATTATGCTACAGTGCTTACTTTTAAACAATAAGTATGACCGATTCATTTATCCAAATTAGAGAGAATATCATGGTATAGACATAATCTCTGAAAGTTGGTATCATGCTTAGAAATGAAGCTGACAAATATGTCATTGTACAGGATTTCTTCCTTCTAGTTATAAATTATTAGTTGTATATGCAGACAGAAACATTACCAACTTCTATTTGGATAAATGTTAGTAGGCATTACCTCATACATAACTGGTACTGCCAGGAAAGATAAATCTTCAAATCACTATACCCCTAAAAGAAGAAAGGACTATAAAAGTTCGATACCTACGTTATTTGCTTGATAGAAAGAAAAGTAATTACGTGAGAAGTCGTACTATGAAGTAAATGATGAAGGATTAAAGATATTTAGCAAGTAATATTATACCTCGTATTTCCCAGATTTTGGCTTCTCTCATTACTCGATGTCTCTGCTCATTGTTTTACATTAAGATGGCTTATCAGCTCTGATCTCAGTGTAGAAGCAACTATAGATTGGTTATATGTGATATGAAGTTTGTTGTCCCAAAACTGATAGGAGTTAAGCGTATAGATCCCCTGATGGAGCAGTCTTCAACAAAATGAATTTTGTACTTAGGCTAGACTCTAAACTGGTTGGAAGTGTTATTTTTCCATCTAAAATTACGGATCAAGTTGGATGCCTACCTCAAAGTCTTAACCTAGCATAGAAATACATTTATAAATGATCATTTCAGTACAAATGTTAAAAAAAAAAAAAAAAACATTGGCATTACCATTTAGATATTAGATATGATATCCTATGTTGTACTCCATATGGTTCCAACTTGTGTTCTTCCTTACGATAATCTTCCCCATAACTTGAAATATTTTTAAAATTTTTGTTTAAGACATCTTAGACATTGGCTACTACGAAAGAATATCCCTAAACCAATCCACCCAATACTCTCAGAGAGGATTTCTTGTAAGAATGTAACGATGTACCCCAAGTTCTCCACTTTTTATAAAAGAAGTCATGTTTGGATACTCTGGTTTACAATTTTTCTTTAACTTGTACCAAATGCATCTTTTGCTACTCCTCATTTTTGCTAAAAATTAAAAGATCATCTAGAAAACAGGTATAGGTGAGACTCTGTTTAGTGTCTTTTGGCCACAGATGTATGATATTTGTACTTCTGATTTTATGGGCAACTTGGTAAATTGCCACGACTGATCTAACCTTTGTATTTTATATTTTTACATGAAGGAGATTCGGTCAAAGGTGATCACTCTTCCCCAATTGTCTAGAACTATATATATATGAACTAAGGAGTGTGCTGCATGCACAATTGAGGCAATCTCCTTTTAAGCTCTTGCATTTTTGTTGAGTTTTATGTGAGAACTTGTATTGTTGTTAACTATGCTCATATCAGGTACAAACTTCCAAAATATGGTATAAAATGATTATTCTTCAATCTTCTAAATGTAGCGAGAGCGCTAGTTAAACCAAACGGAATCACCGAGAATTCAAATCGGAATCACTGAGAATTCAAAATGACCATTTCTAGTAGTGAAATCAGACCTAAACACATGTTTCTTTAATTCTAGTCAAACTGGCTAAGTTTGTTGCAAGTTCTGTGAGTTGGTTGAGTACCCTCAAGCTGAAGTGGATGGCCCACATCTCCCCTTCAAGGAAAAATGAAAGGTGAGTTTATGAAAACATCTTGAAAACAGTGAAACAATAACTTAAACTATATATACACATTTTGATTTTCTTCTGTATTATTTTTCCTTTGTAATTACGAGAAATCATAAGAACTCTCTCTTTTAAAACTTAAAGAAGAGAAATATGCAAATAATTTTAACTCCATACAGCTTGTTACTTAATCCTTGTATCTTGTAGAAATAGAAGTGTATAATCTCTATAATGAAGGCAAATATTGTAATTAAAGATTCAGTTGTATCCCATGACAGCACTTTGCTTTGTAATCTTCTTAATATACAAAATCTTAATGGTGTATATATACTTGTATGGAGATGGGTATGTGATGAACAAATATGCCCCAATTTTGTCTCATAGCCATCCATTAGCTCTACCTCATAATCATATGGGGCTTCCTTATCCCATATTTGTTCCTTTTCACAAAGGCCTCAAATGAGAAGTCTTTGTTCATCTTCGATCAATCAAGATATGAGCATCTCCGCGATTGATTTTCTAATGGAAGCAATAATATAATTGATTTCAATTTACTATAAGTATTTTAACCAATTTAATTAGGGATATCTTTCTGAGTCACATTCTCTTTGCAAACTGCAGTAATCCCTTTTCAGGCTTTTCCTTTTTGATGTTTTCGTTGTTCATCAGAATGAGGACTGTTAGGACAATCCATAGTTATTGTTCTTGGACTCATACCTCCAAGATGGATAGGAGCATTGGCAAGTTGCCAGCTTATGGTTCAAACCTAATTACTTGATGCATGGCAGGACTGCAAATAATTTCAGAATATTTTTGACAAGCCTCTTTCTAACTGGATGATTGGTGATTTGTATAAAGCATTTTTCTCTTGGTTTTCTGAAACAGTATTAGTAGTGAAATTTTTATTTTTTTAAGTTCACAGCTGAAGGGTTGTGTACATTGATAATATGAGGTATATGCGAAAATGTGGAGAATCATTTCGGCGGATAATTTGGCCAAATATTCAGTAGATAGTGATCAATAAGTCTTACGCCAGTAAATAAATTAAATTAAGCAACTATTTCCCGCAGTTGACTAGACTGTTGCAAGAGTACCTTCTATCATCAGTAAGAATTGAACTTGAGACCTGTGTCCCATAAGTCCTCCACTTTGGAAAATTTAGGCAAAATCATAAAAATGATGAAATATAAAACCAAGCAAGAGCTTGTTTTAAGCGTCTCATACATTGCTCGAGTGAGTTTTGATACTCAAGCAATACCTCTATATATTATCAATACCGTATATTAGCTTGAAAAGAGACTTTTCTTTTCAATCTTGAAATAGGATTGGAAGTTCATTCGCAACCATACAAAAAATAAATAAATAAACAAATAATAATAATAATAATTGTATGCTCTTTTCTTATACGACAATATTATTACAACATTTATGACAAAAACTTTGACAGATGCAATGATGAGCATACAAATCACTTTTTGTTACATATTATCCCCGACATTGTCACGTATAGGGTCATATAGACGTAGTTTGAAATTAACTACTATAATTGGAAGCTACAGGGGTACAGTGTGTGAATGACTTTACTTGGTTGAATGCATCATATATTAATTTGTACCATGAGATGAATATTGATTGTGATTGTCCTGCTCTCGTTTTGATTGTTCCTAAATACATAAATAATTATGGGTTGCAATGATCACAGATATAGTCCTTTAGTTATAATGGAATTCGTGGTATAGATACCTTGGGAAAATTATAACCTGCCCACCAGAAGGTTGGCAAGAATTTCAGGAAGGGTTCCTAAGATTATGTGTTGTCGTTTCTCCTTTATGTTCTAAGGACTTCGGGACGAAGTCCATTGTTAAGAGGGGGTGTATGTAATGCCCACTCTAGTTTCCTAACTCTAATATGACATTATCTTACATACTTTAGTCTATGAGTAACTCAGGCTAAGGATCCAGAAACGTGACTGTATTATCAGTGAATGTGATGGTTATGTATGTTCTTTATTAATATTATGATTACGATATAATTAACGGTTATGTGTACTCTGATATCATGATGGTGATAGTAGTAAAGGATAGACATGTTTCTATTGATGTTATAATGATGATAGCTTTGATCTATATGTATGGTTCCATTAAGGTTATGATGATGCTAGCCATGATGGAGGTATCCCCTATGTTAGCTACTTACATTAGTTCTGGTTCACAATGAACAATGATGTGAATGACCAGGTGATGGTAATAATGTTATTATGACAATGACTAACACTGAAAAACCTGGTTACTAATTATTATTGAGTATGGTAGGAAAACCACCAGAGGCACTCGCACATGACGAGTTGACGACACTTGGTTTGATGAAAATTTATATTATTTTAACTTTGAAATCGATTTTGAAACCTGCTATATATGTTCATCTATATTCTGATGATATGTTAATGGTTGCAGGCACAGATGAGTTGCTTGGCCGAATGACTCACATATGGGTAATGGGGTTGTACAGGTGGATGGAACTACATGGGAGGGGTGGGACAGAGTCCCTGATCTCACCCACTAGCACTCCCACCGTGACTTGGGCTAGAAGGGTTGAAACACCTTCGCCTTGAAGATCACGATGCCATGAGGGCAGGTCCCAAAATTGGGTCGCTCATGAGGAGTTTACTGGGGGGGCGCGCATCAAGGCGGATTCCTTGATCCTCGGCACCATTAGTCTCACTATAGCAGGCAACACAATAAGAATTGATGTGGTCTTTATGACGTGCACTATACTTCCCCTCGTAGCACTAATGCTTGAAGGTCAAGTTGGTTCACCCTTGGAATTTCAGGAAATTCTTGAAGGCAATGACCAACGGCACCCTTGCATCACAAATTTAAAACTGTTAGTTGCCACCTTGGAATTCAGGAAATTCTTGAAGGGCACGACCAACTTGGCACCCTTGCATCACAATTAAACTTTATGTTTGGCACCCTTGGAACTTCAGGAATTCTTGAGGCACAACCAAACTTGGCACCCCTTGGAATCATTAAAAGTAAATAATAATAAATAAATATAAGTAAGGAATGAAAACTAGGTAAAGTTACATCAGGGGTAAATGATGATAAGAAACCAAGGTAATTAAATCAAAAATAAAACTTGGAGTAAGGAGAATCATAGGAAGAAATAAAATAGAGTACCTTAAAAACCCTACCATTCCCATGTTAGAAAATACTAGGTAGATTATGTGGTTTAATTAGGTAAAAGGGGAAAGCCAAACATATTGTAAGGATAAAGATTAATCCTAAACAAATTAAACTTAATTAAGAAAAGAGGAAGGTGAATTAAAATAAGAAAAATAAATTAAATTTTGTGAAATGTAGAGAAGCTCCATGTGGCATCAACCAACATAAGAATATCCCTCTAAGAGATAACCTGAGTTAATTTAGGAAGTAGATTGGGGACAAAATATTGACTCATTAATTGACTCCAAGTAATAAACACAATATAAGGAACAAAAGGGGGAATAAAGAGACAACTAGGAGAAGAAATAGGAATCTTGTGAGATGAGGAAAATATTAGTTTTAAATAAAAAGTTAAGTAAATAATTTTGGGTGACCCTGGATGAGAGAGTGACACATGGGTAGGTGAATAATCAAGCTTAAATAAAAATAAAAAAATATTATAATTATGCATGACATGCCAACTGTCATCTATGAAGACTCTTATAAAAGAAGGGGCAAGCCATGGAAAAGGGGGACTTTTAGGGGGAAACCCTATGGTTGGATGGATGATATTATGTTAGAGCAGTGATTACGAAGCTATAGTGAGTTTGGTGAGGTAGAGGATTTTTAGAGAGGGGACTCTTGAGCTAAGGGTGCTCCCCTCTACCAGCTAGATTCTTCCTCCATTGTACAACCCCATTGTAGCTCGGGGGTCCACGGGGAAGAAGAGTACCCAAGGAGTAGGCTGGGAGGTTAACCGGTGGGTCTCGTTTTCGAATCAAGTGCGTCATCATACACTCGCAGAAGTGACCGGCAACAAGGGAATACCAGCGACAACAGAGCAAGTGGAGTCTCGCCTTTCGGTGAACGGTACATATGTATTTTGTTACTACTTGATCTTAGATTAAAAGGAAGTAAATGTTGTGTTATGTTCCTGAATGAGTATCAGCAATGTGTGTGTTGAATGAATTGAAATCTCCATGCATTTCTTTTCTGGTTGTAATCATTGTGTTAACAAAAAGATCTATTAAAAAAAAAAAAAAAATCTGCATAGTCCTTACAAATGAGACTAGTAAGAGTATTGTAATAATGTCGAAATGTTGCTTCGTGAGGAGAGAAGGGTTTGAAGATGGAAGGATGACACTGAATCGAGCATGCATCTACATGGGTTGTAATATTTCCTTCTATTAATAAAGAATTCTAATATTTTTCCATTCATGTGTTTAATATGATGTATATCGTATTCCTGATTCTATGATATGTTTAGTTAACAAATCATCATTATTGTATGCTTTGATGGGTTTCTATCTCAGCTTGTGTGCAGGTACTTTCCAAGTGAGTTAAGTATGGAAAGAAGTGGCAAAATTGGACAAAGGAGAGAAGGATCAAGCAAAAGTTACATGTTAGTACCTTTGTTCTTCTTTCTCTTATCTGTTAACTATAGGAAAAGCAACGCATTACTGTGTCTGTTGTTTCTAGACTAACTACTAGGTCTAGAGGGTTAAGCATTTGAAGAACACTAAATTTTCTCTGATAGCCACCTTCATTCCTTATGTTTCGAAACCTTTCCGTACTTAACTCACTTGGAAAGTACCTGCACACAAGCCGAGACATAAACCCATCAAAGCATACAATAATGACGATTTGTTAACTAAACATATCATAGAATCCAAAGTACAATATACATCATATAAGCACATGAATGGAAAAAGCTTAGAATTCTTTATTAATAGAAGGAAAGATTACAACCCATGTAGATGCATGCTCGATTCAGTGTCATCCTTCCAGCTTCAAACCCTTCTCTCCTCATGAAGCAACAATTTGACATCATTACAATACTCTTACTAATCTCATTCAAACAACATTTCCTTAGCTCAAGAAGTTCCAACCTAGACCAGCCTTTGAATGCTTGGTCAATTTATAGCTGAATGGAGGAGGTTAAACCATTAATGGCCCTCATGAATGCTCTGCAAAAATTGGGAAGTGGTTCCATGGAGGAAGGGATATTGGATTAAGGTTCATTCATCCTCTTCCTCATCCAAATGCAAGCTCAATCCATCTGGAAACTTCTAGAAGCATCCACTGGATGAGGAATCCAATGGATTCATTTCAAAAATTTGATGAATCTCGCTCAACCTAGGTGAAACAAAGGCTAGGTGCAATGCATAGCACCCAGACAGTGTAGTTCCTGCAATGTATTGCAACCTGATAAAGGGCCACCTGCGCTGATCTCTCTAGGGGCATTTTTTGGATGAAAGGTGACATGGAAACTCTTGGGAGGAAAGCATGATGTAGGTTGACCTCATTAGGGAATAAAAACAACTGAATTAGGGATTGATGGACCCTAATAATACGGATCTAGAATTCGAGGTTGATGTGCCCAAATTTTCCCGTAACAGTTGCTCCCTAAAGCATGAAGTCTAAAATAAACATGTCAAGTGAGATGCTTTACCACTTGGAGAGAAGGTTTCGAAACGGAAGGTGACCTGCATCAATTACAATACAAATATCATGATATTTTGATTTTTTCTCACAATTTTTAGCTAAGGGAAGGCATACCCATGCTTAGCTTTATAAACTTTCATTACATGTACAAATATAGTTGTCTATAGATGTAGACCCATGTATGGATGACCATGAATGTAAGGCCATTGTACATTTGATATTGTAATCCTGAAAATATATCGCAGCTTGGATGGATGAAACTAGATCCGGGGTCTTCAATCTTGTCCAATCCTTCACTTAATGTACAAGTCTAACCATGTGAATAGATGATCTAAGGTCGAATATGGGTAGACATCGTCTGATTACCAACCAATGATGTAAGCCATTAACAGACGCAAGAGGAATCACCGATAATGATAATGACCCTCAAGCTACTGCAGTACATTTCATATGGTGTGAATAAATGATTTGATGTTGAACACCATATAAAGTCTTTCGATCGAAGGCCAGTGATGTCAACCTATCACCGGAAGCGAGAAACTTGCCATTGATGTATGCAAGCTTCAAGGTACTGAAGGGGTGTTTCTAAGCCAACTTCTTGGATGACGTGTTTATGTCGACAAAAAGTGACCCGTCGCAGGAGGGCCTTGATGTATCCCACATCAACGACGCGAAACGAGGTAAATGATTTTTTAGATGAAATATCGACTGACAGCACAAGGTTTAGGAATGACGAGCATGAAAATGAAGGTTTACTGTATTGTAAAGGATGAAGTTTTGAACTCAATGACTTCTCTTGAACATATCAGCGACACTGAAGTGAATTGGTAGCATTGACCCAAAACAAAGTGATGGATGGTATGATAGACCAACGGTGTGATAACCATCAAGCTAAATAACCCAACCCACATAGTCACGGTGATGAGGTGAAAGTGTCATGTTCAAAAGCGACCCGCTACCATAAAGTGTTCTCGGCTTTTTCCCATTTTCCCCAGTCATTTCTGACCAATACCTCTTTACTTTTATCAAGCTTGAGGAGGATAACATATGCTTGTCTAGCGAAGGTGAAACTTGGTCTTGTCTAGATGGACAAGTTTGTCGTTATTTAATGTTTTTAACGAGTTTAACGACAAAAAACTGGTCAGACTTTACGAGGAATACTTTACGACACTTCATTTTTTTGAAGAAAATGACAATTTTACAACACTTTATTTTTTATGGAGGAAGACTTTACAACACTTCATTTTTTCGAAGAAAATGATGATTTTATGACACTTTTCTATTGTCAAAACACTTGATTAATTATATTTTAACTTTGACTATAGACTGATAATGACAAAGAAAACATTAAAGAAACATTAATCAATCCAATCAAAGTAGGGCTGGTTGGCTAAGGAGATGAAAAGATTGTTTTTAGAGATAAGACATCATTGATTTTCAACAAGCAAGCAATCAGAAGAATTTTGGCAAAAACTCAATCCAAAGGTGGGAATTTAACCTAAGGTTGATCGTTGATCAACGCAGGTTAAAGGGGGGCTAACTGCACTGCATAGCACTATCTCTCATTAAAAACTACGTTGATTTCAATGAATTGAACACTGATCGGTGTAGGTCAAAGAGGGCCAATCTACATTGATCAATGCAGGCCAAAGAGGGAAAAATTGCGCTGATTAAAATATTCCTTTGTTAATCAACGTATGTCAAAGAAGGCCTAAGTGAGATGCAGCGCACTATCTCTAAGGCTAGCCTGCAATGATTCATGTGCGGCCACTCAAGAGTCATCTAACCCAAAATTTGCCCAAAAATAAATGGCGGCTCCACTAGGAATCGATCCTATCCCTTGTAGTAGTTTATCAATCTCTTAAAAGCATTTTGACATACTTTACTTGTTGTAATTCATCCTTTTGCATTGGATTTTGGTCAAAATTTGGGTTAGATGACTCTTGAGTGGCCGCATAGGAATCATTGCAGGCTAGCCTTAGAGACAGTACGCTGCATCTCACTTAGGCCTTCTTTGACATGTGATTATTAACAAAGGAAAACCTCGTTAAAAAATAAAACAAGGGGTTCGAAGAAAGTTCCTAGTCTTGTGTCAACCTCGTTAAAAAATGAAACAAGGGGTCCGAGGATAGTTCCTGGTCTTGTGTCAACCTCGTTAAAAAATGAACCCAAGGGCATGAGGATAGTTCCTTGTCTTGTGTAAACCTCGTTAAAAAATGAAACCAAGGAATATGTGGATAGTTCCTTGTCTTGTGTCAACCTCGTTACAAAATGAAACAAGGAAACTGAGCAGAGTTTCTTGTCTTGTGTCAAGCTCATTAAAAAATGAAACAAGGTCTCAAGTTCCAAGTCGAGTCTTTGAGTAGATCTCGTAAAATCCCAGTCGAGTCTTTGAGTAGATCTCGTAAAATCCCAGTCGATTCTTTGAGTAGATCTTGTAAAATCCTAGTCGAGTCTTTCACTTGATCTCGTAAGAGAAACTTCATTCCATCCACTTGATAGCCATGAATAATCTACTTAGGTGAATGTAATGAAGCTTGGGGGCCATGCACCTAGTGGTAAAGTTAAGTTTCCCTATAGGTCATGTGAAGGGAATCACCCCATTCACCTTTGTCCCTATCTGGATGAAGCCAAATAGGTATTGGGTAACTATCCTGCTTCACCGCAGTGACTTCCATCTGGTTACAAGAGATTCTCCCTTTCATCATGCTGGGGGCATGTAAACCAATTTAAGCATAGTTTTTCGTTTTAAGCTTGTGTAAAAATGAAACTGGAGCCAAGCACATTTTTTCGTTTTAAGCTTGTGTAAAAATGAAACTGAATCCAAGCATCGTTTTTCATTTCAAGCTTGTGTAAACATGAAACTGAATCCAAGCATAGTTCCATATGGTTCAAGCTTGTGTAAAAATGAACACTTTTCCATTTTAACCCTTGTGATTGCCAGTCTATCAACATTTTTCGTCAGATGAGCCTTGGTTGTTTTCATTCCATTGCCACCATCCCTTTGGCCGATCATATGCTTTCACTTGGTTGTTTTACCCTTTTGAGGAACAGTTGCAATGAGTGGTCTTATTAGCCAGCCTCTTCACATAAATCAACATGTTTTGAGAAGTTTCAACATCACCGGAACCAGTTGCTACCCTAGGCACAACTTGTTCCTCAAAGTGGAGTCCTCTTTAAGCTCTTTTCAAACTCTCTAAACATGAAAAGATTGTTGAGCGCTTATCATTTCTAGCTCGTTAGTGGATTAGAATCAATATCTACTCAGTATAGTTTTACCCCTTCTTCGAGCTGAGATAGATTAACTACGAAGAAGGTACTCATTGATCAAACATGATCAATAGGTTCTATCTTGTATTATTTTATGCTTTTTCGGACTTGAGAGACAAATTTACAAAAAAGAACTTGTGGAGTTTTCTTTTCATCCATTTTCAAACTCTCTAAACATGAAAAGGACTGAGTTATCTTTGTCGTTAAACTCGTTAAAAAGCATTATATAGCAACAAACTTGTCCATCTAGACAAGACTGAGTTTCACCTTCGCTAGACTTGTTAAAACATCAAATAGCGATGGATTCACCTAAAGGGTGAAATTATACAACAAGTATATGTTATCCTCCTCAAGCTTGATAAAAATAAAGAGGTACTGGTCAGAAATGACTGGGGAAAATGGGAAAAAGCCGAGAACACTTTATGGTAGCAGGTTGCTCTGGAACATGACACTTTCACTTCATCAACGTGACTATGTGGGTTGGGTCATTCAGCTTGATGGTTATCACACCGTTAGTCTATCATACCATCCATCACTTTGTGTTGGGTCAATTTTACCAATTCACTTCAGTGTCGCCGACATGTTCAAGAGAAGTCATTCAGTTCAAAACTTCATCCTTTACAATACAGTGAACCTTCATTTTCATCCCTGCCATTCCTGAGCCTTGTGTCATCAATCCATGTTTCATCTCCAAAATCATTTACCTCGTTTCGTGTCATTGATGAGGGATACATCAAGGCCTTCCTGTGATGGGTTGCTTCTTGTCGACATCAGTACATCATCCAAGAAGTTGACTTAGAAACACCCCTTCAGTACCTTAAGGCTTGCATACATCAATGGTAGGTTTCTCGCTTCCAGCAATAGTTTTACATCACTGGGCTTTGATCGAAAGACTTCATATGGTGTTCGACATTGATTCATTTATTCACACCTTGCAAAATGTACTGCAGTACCTTCAAGGTCATTATCATTATCGATGATTCCTCTCACGTCCGTTAACGACTTACATCATTCGCTAGTAATCAGACGATGTCTCTCCATGTTCGACCTCGAATCATCTATTCGCATGGTTAGACTTGTAGATCGAGCGAAGATTGAACAAGATTGAAGACCCCAGATCTAGTTTCATCCATCCGAGCTGCGATATATTTTCAGGAGTACTATATCAATTGTACAATGGCTCATGGCCATCCATCCATGGGTCTACATCTATAGACAACTATATTTTTACATGTAAAGAAAGTTTATAAGCTGAGCATGGGTATGCCTTCCCTCAGCTAGTTTGTGAGAAAAAAATCAAAGTATCATAATATATGTATTGTAACTAATGCATGTCTCCTTCCATTTCGAAACCTTCTCTCCAAGTGGTAAAGCATCTCACTCGACATGTTTATTTTCGACTTCATGCTTTAGGGGGCAACTGTTACAGGAAAATTTGGGCACATCAACCCCGACTTCCAGATCCATATTATTAGGGTCCACCAAACCCTAATTCAATTGTTTTCATTCCCTAATGAAGTTAACCTACACCATGCTTGCCTCTCAAGAGTTTCATGACACCATTCATCCAAAAAGTGCCCCTAGAGAGATCAGCGCAGATTGTCCTTTACCAGGTTGTAATGCATTGCAGGAACTACATTGTCTGGGTGTTATGCATTGCACCTAGCCTTTGTTTCACCTGCACTGAGTGAGATTCATCGAATTTTCGAAATAAATCCATTGGACTCCTCATCCAATGGATGCTTCTAGAAGTTTCCAGATGGATGGAGCTCGCATTTGGATGAGGAAGAGGATGAATGAACCTTAATCCATTATCCCTTCCTCCATGGAACCACCTCCCAATTTTGGAAAAGCATTCATGAGGGCCATTAATGGCTTAACCTCCCCATTCAACTATAAATTAACCAAGCATTCAAAGGCTTGTGGAGGTTGGAATTTCTTGAGTTAAGGAAATGATGTTTGAATGAGATTAGTAAGAGTATTGTAATGATGTTGAATTGTTGCTTCATGAGGAGAGAAGGGTTTGAAGCTGGAAGGATGACATTGAATCGAGCATGCATCTACATGGGTTGTAATCTTTCCTTCTATTAATAAAGAATTCTAAGTTTTTTCCATTCATGTGTTTAATATGATGTATATCGTATTCTTGATTCTATGATATGTTTAGTTAACAGATCGTCATTATTGTATGCTTTGATGGGTTTCTATCTCAGCTTGTGTGTAGGTACTTTCCAAGCGAGTTAAATACGGAAAGGATTGGCGAAATCGATCAAAGGAGAGAGGGATCGAGCGAAAGTTAAAGGTTAGTACCTTTGTTCTTCTTTCTCTTATCTGTTAACTATAGGAAAAACAACGAAATACTTTATCTGTTGTTTCTAGACTAGCTACTAGGTCTAGAGGGTTAGGCATTTGAACAAACACTAAATTTGCCCAAAACATCTATGTATTAAGAGTTTTAATTTTACAATTGATTGCCCTTTTATTAACTTAGACTCAATAATATTGCTATACTAAAATTCAAAATTGATATTTTATTCTTCAATATTTTAGTTGAAAAGGATTCATATGGCATTGATATTTTTAAGATGCCTTATTGTCATAACTATATTGATTACCAGCCTAGATCCATCTTAACCTCATATCTATCAAGTGTCGAGAGGGGTCAAGTCTCTCAAGGTGCAAACTTCTTTTTTGAGTGCAAAACTTGAAGAAAGGTTTGCACCTCAAGAGATTTGATCCCTCTCAATGCTTGATAGATACGCGGTTAAGATAGATCTAGGTTGGTATTAGTGATGTGCAACCATGGAAAATTTGTTGAACATCTAATTATTCTGATCATTTTTTATATGCTAAATATGTCTAAGATTAATATGTTCATTTTAATTTTAAATTTGCTCAATTACCTTAGTTTGTTAAGATAATATAGATTTATGATAAAAAGATGGTGAAATAAAAAAATTTGAATGCAAAGTGACAATCTAACAGTGTTGAATGATAGAAAACGTGAATAATAAGACTATAGTCAATTACAAATACTTTTCATTGTGATCAACTTCAAATTATTTTCTTCTATTGTTCTTATTGTCACACCTATTAGTTTTGCCATATTTTCATATGGATTGTATGAAAATGGTAGTTTAAATCATAGACCATTCAAATCTTTAATTCAAGCTCTTGTAGTAAATGTCTTATCTTATCTCTCTTGCTCTCCAATATTAATATTAGCTTTCTCCAAAATCAATCATTGTGGCTCATGGAGTGTTAAACCCCAAATAAGGTTCAATGGTATTTTTTTTATTACCTTATTTGAATGCAAAGTGACTAAGAATATTGAATGATGGAAAATGAGAATAATAAGAATGTATTCAATTACAAATAGTTTGCAGTTTCAATAAGTAATAATTTTACATAAGTGAAAATTTTATTTAAAATGAAAAATTATGTATTTTGTTTATAGTTGAATCATTGTAACATTAAAATCAATGCACATTATTAATCTAATTATTTTGAAATTAATGTACATCATACATTTAGTTATATCAAATCAAAAATCAACATCTACATTGAAATCAATGCATCCCTTCCATCTATATATGTATCTCTCTCCATCCCTCCTTATTTGTCTCTCTGATTCACCCCCCCAAACACTCTCTCTCCATACTTATCTATCTCTCCCTCCCTCCCTCTCTCTAGCTATCTCTTTTTTCATCTTTCCCCCTCCATCTATATCTCTATCTTCCTATGTCTCTCCTTATTTCTCTCTCTATCTCACCCCCTAAACATACACAAGCTCTCTCCATATGTATCTTGTAGAAATTCCCACTGTGGATCACCTGGTAATGCAATGTCCTAAAGCAAAACACTTGATATACTTCTACAAACAATTTAGCAGAAGTTTAATCGAACATGAGCAACATCAATAAGATCACATATAACTAATATGGAGAAATAAATCAAACATAACACAAAAGAATTTACTCAAGGAAAGCCTCAACCTAAAACCCCAACTCTGTATTATCATACATGTGGAAATATAGCCAGTATTACAAAAAGAATCAGCTCAAAAGTTATCATGCTCTCTCTGCAATACCTCTGCTGCTCATAGACAGTCAAAGGCCTCTATCTGACCTCTGGTCTACCCTCCAAGCCTCCTATTTATTTGCGCAATTCTAATTGAGGTCCAGTGCAACCACTTGTGTGAATTGACCTCTTCACACACTCACCAACCTTTGATCTAACTGTGCAGTCCTAAAGTAGATAAATCTTTATCATGGATGAGCTTTCTTTATAGGAAAAATATTCATCCAACTGATAGTACATTGTCCCTTCTCTAATCTCAATGGGGTCTCTGTCTGAACTGACATGCATGAGTTATCCATGAATGAATACTCAGTTATTTGAAATACAGTAGTTACATGCATGCAAGCATTAACTACCTGAACTCTCATTAATTTAACAAACCGTTAAATTAATCTAACTAGACTTGACTCAGTTAACTGAGCCAACTAATTACAACTCATCCTTATCTATTTAACTAATGGATAAATTCCTCAATTAATAGATGAATTGTTGCATGTCCTCACATAGACTTCAAGTTTGTTTTTTCCTTAACTAATTAACTCAAGATGAATTAATTAATTAATTTACAAACTTTTGTTAATATCAAATTCGAATTTTACTTCTAGAAATTCTATTTTTAGCACTTCCATTTTTCATTCCATGTTGCTCAATCCAGCACTGATACCCAAAGTGATATTTTTAGCACTTCTATTTTTAGCATTTCTTGTTGCCATTTTCAACACTCCCTCTCAACAAGAAAGGCTTCCTCTCAAACCCAATCATGTACCTTCGAAATGTTCTGCATGCAACACTTCTACCAAGTGTGGTTGCTCCAGCAACTCTCGGAACAAAAAAAACTCCCAACTGACCTCTTTATTGGGCTAGAAACATACTCTGATGCTGAAGCTCTACCTGCTGCTGACAAGTGCTCCCTCTCTGACCTTGGCGCTACTGCACCATCTCCATGCATCTCACACTGTTGCACACCTCTCTATGCCATCTTGCACTGGTGCAACACACTTGTGCCTCTCGCATTGTTGTAGCCTGCTAGCTCTACGTTGTCTTGGGATTCCTGCACTATAGCTCTTCTGCCGCTCCATCCGCATCTGTCTCTACCCAATCAACCAGTCTTGCTACTCCTCGTCGGGGCTCCTATAGCAAAGTCGAATCGAAGAAGTTGGGTACCTCAAGGATCCTGGCACTATTCCAGCCTTCTTGGGACGATCACTCCACATCGCCCCACCTCCTACCTAGAGGTATGGATGCATGTGATCCCTCTACCCACCTAGCTCGAAATTTCCCCCTACTAGAGGTCTCTACATGAGTAGATGTCTCTACTCGATCTCCACTCAACTTCCCCTGTTGTGGCTGCTCCACAACCTCCTGAAGTTGCTGCACCAATCGTGGCTCCTCCACAATCATCTGAGACTTCTTCTAGCGCTACATGTTGATAGGTAATATACTCTCCCTCTCAACCACCAAGTCTCCATCAGTTGCCTTGATGCTCAAGGCTTTGCATGCATCTTGAACCTCAAGAGCATACAGGTTCTTGACCCGTGAACCGATCTGCTTCACCTGTCTAGTGATTATGTCTCTAAGGAAAACATTTGCCTTACTGAAGACTACATCATAGCCTCTATCTTCCAGCATTGCGATTGAATCCAAGTTTCTCTTCAGTCCTAGTACATACTTGACATCGATCAAGGTAAGGCAAGCTCCATGCTCCCTCTGAAAAATAACCGTGCCTACACCTGAGACACTATACTTTTCATCATTACCCATCGTTATGAGTATCTGGAGATAATTCTCCTCCAAAGTACTGAACAAACTCTTGTCAACGGTCATGTGGAAAGAAGCTCCACTGTCAAGAAACCAACCACTTCCAACCATGGATGAAACTATGCATACGAAGAGTGTGAAGTCAAACTCGAACTGTGAAGCAAGTGCCTCACCTTCAGATCCTTCCCCGAATCCCTTCTTGGATTTCCTCTGTGGACAATTGGTAGCAAAATGGCCCACCTCATGACAACGAAAGCATCACATTTCGATTTGTCAACCTTCTTCCTTCCATGGGAAGAACTGGATTCGGAAAAAGAAACCTTCTCCTTCCCCTTCTTTGCCTTACTCCCTAAGGCACAGTTTTCTTCATCCTCCATGGATGAAGAACCATCTCTAGTGTTTCTTTTTATCTCCTCCTACATCAAATCCAACCAAAGTCGTTCCCAATCTAGCAGTTTCTCTCTTCCATTAACTGAGTCCTGGTAGTTATTCCAACTCTTAAGAAGATCGAGGAGTGCAAGGCTCACCATGTCATCATCAGCTGTCACGATCCCTACACTTCCAAGCTCATCCCTACATGTGGTGAGCTTGTTCAGATACATAGAGATCGTGTCGCCCTTTTCACACTTGATCTTTCAAATTTTGTCCTTCAGTGCCATCTTCCTCTAATCACCGCTAATCTGATATAGATCTTTCAATGTTTTCCACATTGAAAATGGTGTCTCCTTCCCATGGAGACTTGAGACTATGTGATCTTGAACTCCCTCCAGAAGGATTCTCCTTGCTCTAGCCACACATTTCTTCCATTCAGCCAACTCAGTAGCACCAGTCGGCTTGGGTACTTCTTAATCAATGAAGTCCTTTAGACCGTTATCCTCTAGTACTGCTTCCATGCGATCCTTCCAGGATATATAATGTGAACTGACATCAAGGGCATATTCGAGTCTCAAACCATAGAATGCCATAGGTGAAATAGATATGTGATAAGAACTCGATTTCTATATTCAGGAATCACAAACTTCAACTTCTCCCTTCTTGTATATTGTTCTTCCTTGATCACCTGTGCTCCAACACCATGTAGAAATTCCCATTGTAGATCACCTGGTAATGTAATTTCCTAAAGCAAAACACTTGATCTACTTCTACAAACAACTTAGTGGAAGCTTAATTGAACATGAGAAACATTAATAAGAACACATATAAATGATATGGAGAAATCAATCACACATAACATAGAAGAATTTACCCGGGGAAAGCCTCAGCCTAAAACCCCAACTTTGTATTATCATACAAGTGGAAATATAGCCAGTATTAAAAAAAGAATCAACTCAAAAGCTATCATGCTATCTCTGCAATACCTTTGCTGCTCATAGACAGTCAAAGGCCTCTATCTGACCCCTGGTCTGCCCTCCAAGCCTCCTATTTCTTTGCGTAATTCTGATTGGGGTCCAGTGCAACCACTTGTGTAAATTTCCCTCTTCACACACTCACCAACCTCTGATCTAACTGCGCAGTCCTGAAGGAGATAAATCCTCATCATGGATGAGCTTCCTTTATAGGAAAAATATTCATCCAACTGATAGTACAGTTTGTCCTGCTCTGATTCAATTGGGTCTCTATAAACTGACATGCATGAGTTATCCATGAGTGAATACTCAATTATCTGAAATACAGTAGTTACATGCATGCAAGCATTAACTAACTGAACTCTCATTAATTTAACAAACTATTAAATTAATCTAACTGGACTTGACTCAATTAACTGAGCCAAATAATTACAACTCAATATTACAACTCATCCTTATCTCTTTAACTGATGGATAAATTCCTCTTAATAGATAAATTGTTGCATGTCCTCACATAGACTTCAAGTTTGTTTTTTCCTTAACTAATTAACTCAAGATGAATTAATTAATTAATTTACAAACTGCTGTTAAAATCAAATTCGAATTTTACTTCCTATTTCTAGTCTAGGGATTGACTAAAATAGGAATCCATACTAAACTACTAAAAATAGCAATTCTATTTTTAGCACTTCCATTTTTCATTCCTTGTTGCTCAATCCAGCACTGATACCCAAACTGTTATTTTTAGCACTTCTATTTTTAGCATTTCTTGTTGCCATTTCTTGTTATATCTCTATCTTCCTATGTCTCTCCTTCTTTCTCTCTCTATCTCACCCCCTAAACATACACAAGCTCTTTCCATGTGTATCTATCCATCTCTCTCTCCTTCTTCCTCTCCCTCTCTCTTTCCTCCCCTTCTCTTTCTCTCTCTTCCCCTTCTCTCCCTCTCTCTCCTTCTCTCTCTCTTCCCTCCCGCTCTCCTCTCTTCCTCACTCTCTCTCCATCTCTCCATTTTCACTCCCTATCTCACTCTCCACCTTTCTCTCTCGATGTATTTCTTCTTCCCTCCCTCCAACTCCATCTCTCTCTCCCTCCATCTCTCCTTCTCTCTCAAGTCCTCTCTCTCTCTTACTTTCTCTCTCTCCCTCTGTCTGTCCCACCCATCACTCTCTCTCTCTCTCTCTCCACTGTCCAACTATGTTGTTGTCTTCCCCTCCAACTCCATCTATCTTTGCCTCCCTCTCTCCTTGACTCTCTTCCTTCCTCTCTATCCATGTATATTATGTCTCCCGCTCTCTCTCCCCCGGCTGGCTCTCTCTCTCTCTCCCACTTGTCACTCCCTCTCTCTCTCCACCTCTATCTCTCTATGGCTTTGTTATTTCCTCCTCTCTCACCCTCCCTCTCTCCTTCTCTCTCTCCCCTCATCTATCTCTTCCTTCCTCTCTCTCGCACCCCCTTCTCTCTCTTCCCCATATGATTGAGAATTTCCATTATGTAATCAATAATATATGTAAGGTCTAATATAATAATACTTATAATATAGATAATTATTATTATAATATATTAGAATAATAATAATCAACATTATTGACTTTTATACCAATAATAATATATAAAGAAATAACTTGTTAAAGAAACAATATTATGTTAACTTTACATTATAGACAAACCAATTTCTTCTTATCAAATTGGCATCTTTGTCTTACATTTTACATTTTACATTACATTACATTACGTTTTACATTTTGCAATGCATTTCTCATTTTACATTATATTTTACATTTATATGTTTAAATTTGAATATTAATTCAAACATATGAAGCTCACATTTTTTTTCTATATACATATTTTTCCCCACATTTAAAAATGTTGACATATTTGCTTACTTACATACATTACACATACACATCTCCGTTTTAGTAAGTGCTAGAGTAGCTTTCAGTACAATAATAGATTGCATCGCTTATTGCACTTTTAGTTTATTATTTGCATACATAAAAAGAGTAACAACGTTATAGATTATGTAGTATATTTTATCAATTTATAAAATAAAATTGATAATATGATTCATAAATAAATATAAGTAATTAAAATTTTATTATTGCTA
>APFE030083692.1:0-10823 GCA_000404065.3 Pinus taeda
AAACAGTTTATGTGAATAAATTGTCTGATTTACCGTTATAGGTAAATACAGAACAGGGATTATTATTTTCTTAAAAAAATTGATGAAAATATTATTAGTTCAAAAATTTAATATGGATTGCATAATACATACAATAACTTTATGTGAAAAGTTATTTTCTTTTCTTTCTTAAAAAAACAAAAGAAATAGTTGCCAGGAGACTAGGGGAAACCCTAACTGTTTTTCCCTTTCCCATAGAAAAGGGGAAAGAGGAAAAGACCCGGGTTGTTAGAGGAACAAACGGGAAGAAAAGAGGGCACTGAAGCAGAAGAGAACAGTGCTACATCTGGTGAGGACCAGATAGCACAGGCACAAGTGTGCTTTATATTGCTGAGGGTTGTGGCCGGCAAGTGAGCTTGGGGGAGAGATTCAGTTTGGATGACTGATCTCGTGGCTGGGAGGATAACAAGCATTACATAATCTTCTCCATTCTGGAGAAGTGCAGAGGATAGAGAACGGGAAAATACAGGTAAGTACAGATGTTACTCAGTATTACTAGGAATTTTTCCATAAATCCTGAAAGGTTAGATATTATTCTGTATTTCCGAGAATTCGATTATAATTTCTGGAAGATTATTATTAGGTCGTGATTTAGAAATTAATGCATTACTGAACTGAAATTGGTAATGAATAGTGCATCTGTTTACCTATGTGAAAACCAGAGAACTGAGAAACTAAACGTTTATACAGTACCAGAGTCTCTGACTCAATTGTATACAATGTGAGAAACAATAATTTTATCAAGTACAAGATTAGAAAGAGAACGGTTCCTAACTGTCATCATTGAGTGCGAAAACGGGAACATAACTGCTTATAACCGTACCACATAAATCACTCAGGAAATAGAAATTTACACTCTGAAAAGATGATTCAGGAAGTAATAACTTATACTCTGTATAAGCGATACGAATACTGAACAAAAGAATGCACATCAGTGTAAAAAGAATGAATTGCATTGCAAGTATAGAGTCTAAAGAAGAATTATTAGAAACATCCTACTCTCAGCTAGAAAGCTAAGTACTGTACACTGTAAAATATGTACACCCATGTCGGAAATTTCATCACAAGCCCTATCGGGGTCAACAGTTTTATATGTCAGCCGTAAAAACAATCACTGTAACTAATTCATAATTTAAACTCTGCCATGTTAACCGACCGACCACATCAACACTGTGAATAAGTGGATTGGCGGAATACACAGGAGGATACGACCTGGTATGGAGCTCAAGAACAGAGACGAGTATTGCGACGTGAACAGAATTGATTAAACATTGAATTATATGAGCATACTCTGTTAAAGAGGGTTATTAAACGATGAAACAGAGGAAATAACTATAGAAATTATGACCTGTGTGTCGAATAAACATATATAACCTAAACATGAGAACAGTCGGTGGCTCACGTAAGAGCAAGACCATCATCGAATATCAATAGAGTATTCTCATAAATGCCAAATGAACACATAGAACCTAATCATGAGAAAAGTCAGCGGCTTAGGTAAGAGCAAGACCGTCTTCGAATTATCAACAGAGCATTTTCATAAATATCAAATAAACATATATACATAATCATGAAGAAAACCGGTGGCTCGTATGAGAGCAATACTGCATTACCAATAGATCATTAACATGTAATATCAAATGCAAATGTACTAAGTACAGAGATAATATGATAACATGTTCGGACAACTCGGGTCGAACCTTGAACCCATAAACAAATAAACTGTAACCAAATGATACCGAATCATTACAGACCCGTGTAAATATAATAGAAGACAAGGACTAATCGAGTACTGAACTCGATTCCATAGCTAATGAAATTCCTCGGACAGTTTCAGAGGGTTCGGTAGCCGTAAACAAAAAGGCATATGTAAATAATATCCAATCAGAACAAGCTGCAGTAAAATGCCATCCGGCATCCTTGGGTTAACCCTCCAGGGCAGAGGTCAAAACATCGAATAAGAAGAGATGCCCTGTCTGAGAAAAATCATTTACGCCAAGCCACAAACAGTAATCGACAATACCCTGACAGAAGAAGAACGACAATAAGCATGACTCAGAGATGGGAATAACTAACAAATCCCTACGGGATGTAGAAGCACTTACTTTTAAGGTGAACTTTGGCGGCAGAAACCCTGTAGCCTCCTTGCCGCCGCGGGTCTCGATGGACGGTCTCCCTGTTCCAAGCCGTCATTCAAATTGGGGCAGTTATTCACATTTACAAATTACGATGGGAAATAAAACCAATACAGCGAATGCGTTAAAGGAGAAGGGTATTACCTGATGGCCGAATGGAAGCTGTGAATGGAAGTCAGTAATGGCTCCACCTTCAGCAGAGTCCA
This sequence comes from Pinus taeda, assembly GCA_000404065.3. NCBI lineage: Eukaryota > Viridiplantae > Streptophyta > Pinopsida > Pinales > Pinaceae > Pinus > Pinus taeda. Next base: position 2,381 of record APFE030083692.1, read on the forward strand.
TGACTGCAACGCAACAGAAGACGCTGACGGGGTGAACCAGACTAAGACCAAGCCATTGATACCGGAGTATGGAGGCGACACCAGAAGAAGAAGCTGCTCTGCGAACTGGAGGGAGCAGCGTTGCAAATAACACGAGAATGAATGAATGAAACCCTAAGTACCCCTGCTATCGAGGTAACTCCATACACACCGTCCAATTATCAGGCTCCATCCTAGCCGTCTAAACTCTGTGGAAATCCCGAGGAGGCTGCGGTGGAGCTGTGGCATTTAATCCAACAGCTACCAAACCAAAAAAAATCAGCGATGCAGATCGAGAGTGTAGATCGAGGAGACAGTTGTCCAGCTCAGAGCCATAGCTAAAGCCGCCAAAACTTAGGAATTACAGATGCATTTATGTATGGTGTGTTGGGCGAATAATGAACCAAGGACAACCAATCTTTTACGTTTCCACCAACATATAAATCCAGATTAGTTCATTAAAAACTTTACCACCATTCACCTTGAGAAGGAAGGAGTTACTGTTAGGTACATAGATTAAAATATTATTTTTTTTATATGTATTGTGTATAGTGTAGAGGGTTATGACACATCCGAATCCACAACGTGTTTCATGTTTCAGTCCTAAAGAAATATGTGTATGACCCTAAGCATGTAATCCGATGGCAGGAGATACAGGTGGGTTACTGTTACGATAAAATTCAGCAAGAATTACATATGAAAGAAAAACTAATTCAAGGAATTATGTATTGCAGGTCGAACCGGAAGGAGAGGTTCTAGTCGAACCGCTGAGCATTCTCGACCGGAGAGAAGTGCAGCTGCGGAAACGAGTTATTACCCAAGTTAAGGTTCAATGGAGACATTTTGGGCCCGAAGAGGCCACTTGGGAAGATGAAGAATTAATGAGGAGGACCTATCCAGATCTGTTCGGGTCTGTGAGACACCGAGATGGTGTCCAATCTCAGGGGGAGGAGATGTAACGACCAAACATTTTACGTAAATAAATTGTTTTATTTACCGTTATAGGTAAATACAAAACAAGGATTATTATTTTCTTAAAAAATGATGAAAATATTATTTGTTCAAAAATTTAACAATATGGATTGCATAATATATATATATATACAATAACTTTATGTGAAAAGTTATTTTTCTTTTCTTGCTTAAAAACAAAAGAAACAGTTGCCAGCATACTAGGGAAAACCCTAACTGTTTTTCCCTTTCCCATAGAAAAGGGGAAAGAGGAAAAGACCCGGGTTGTTAGAGGAACAAACGGGAAGATAAGAGGAGGGCACTGAAGCAGAAGAGAACAGTGCTACGTCTGGTGAGGACCAGATAGCACAGGCACAAGTGTGCTTTATATTGCTGAGGGCTGTGGCCGGCAAGTGAGCTTGGGGGAGAGATTTAGTTTGGATGACTGATCTCGTGGCTGGGAGGATAACAAGCATTACATAATCTTCTCCATTCTGGAGAAGTGCAGAGGATAGAGAACGAGAAAATACAGGTAAGTACAGATGTTACTCAGTATTACTGGGAATTTTTCCATAAATCCTGAAAGGTTAGATATTATTCTGTATTTCCGAGAATTCGATTATAATTTCTGGAAGATTATTATTAGGTCGTGATTTAGAAATTAATGCATTACTGAACTGAAACTGGTAATGAATAGTGCATCTGTTTACTTATGTGAAAACCAGAGAACTGAGAAACTAAACGTTTATACAGTACCAGAGTCTCTGACTCAATTGTATACAATGTGAGAAACAGTAATTTTATCAAGTACAAGATTAGAAAGAGAACGGTTCCTAACTGTCATCATTGAGTGCGAAAACAGGAACATAACTGCTTATAACCGTACCACATAAATCACTCAAGAAATAGAAATTTACACTCTGAAAAGATGATTCGGGAAGTAATAACTTATACTCTGTATAAGCGATATGAATACTGAACAAAAGAATGCACATCAATGTAAAAAGAATGAATTGCATTGCAAGTATAGAGTTTAAAGAAGAATTATTAGAAACATCCTACTCTCAGCTAGAAAGCTAAGTACTGTACACTGTAAAATATGTACACCCATGTCGGAAATTTCATCACAAACCCTATCGGGGTCAACAGTTTTATATGTCAGCCGTAAAAACAATCACTGTAACTAATTCATAATTTAAACTCTGCCATGTTAACTGACCGACCACATCAACACTATGAATAAGTGGACTGGCGGAATACACAGGAGGATACGACCTGGTATGGAGCTCAAGAACAGAGACGAGTATTGCGACATGAACATAATTGATTAAACATTGAATTATATGAGCATACTCTGTTAAAGAGGGTTATTAAACGATGAAACAGAGGAAATAACTATAGAAATTATGACCTGTGTGTCGAATAAACATATATAACCTAAACATGAGAACAGTCGGTGGCTCACGTAAGAGCAAGACCATCATCGAATATCAATAGAGTATTCTCATAAATGCCAAATGAACACATAGAACCTAATCACGAGAAAAGTCGGCGGCTCAGGTAAGAGCAAGACCGTCTTCGAATTATCAACAGAGCATTTTCATAAATATCAAATAAACATATATACATAATCATGAAGAAAACCGGTGGCTCGTATGAGAGCAATACTGCATTACCAATAGATCATTAACATGTAATATCAAATGCAAATGTACTAAGTACAGAGATAATATGATAACATGTTCGGACAACTCAGGTCGAACCTTGAACCCATAAACAAATAAACTGTAACCAAATGATACCGAATCATTACAGACCCGTGTAAATACAATAGAAGACAAGGACTAATCAAGTACTGAACTCGATTCCATAGCTAATGAAATTCCTTGGATAGTTTCAGAGGGTTCGGTAGCTGTAAACAAAAAGGCATATGTAAATAATATCCAATCAGAACAAGCTGCAGTAAAATGCCATCCGGCATCCTTGGGTTAACCCTCCAGGGCAAAGGTCAAAACATCGAATAAGAAGAGATGCCTTGTCTGAGAAAAATCATTTACGCCAAGCCACAAACAGTAATCGACAATACCCTGACAGAAGAAGAACGACAATAAGCATGACTCAGAGATGGGAATAACTAACAAATCCCTACGGGATGTAGAAGCACTTACTTGTAAGGTGAACGTTGGCGGCAGAAACCCTGTAGCCTCCTTGCCACCGCGGGTCTCGATGGACGGTCTCCCTGTTCCAAGCCAACATTCAAATTGGGGCAGTTATTCACATTTACAAATTACGATGGGAAATAAAACCAATACAGTGAATGCGTTAAAGGAGAAGGGTATTACCTGATGGCCGAATGGAAGCTGTGAATGGAAGTCGGTAATGGCTCCACCTTCAGCAGAGTCCATGACTGCAACGCAACAGAAGACGCTGACGGGGTGAACCAGACTAAGACCAAGCCATTGGTACCGGAGTATGGAGGCGACACCAGAAGAAGAAGTTGCTCTGCGAACTGGAGGGAGCAGCGTTGCAAATAACACGCGAATGAATGAATGAAACCCTAAGTACCCCTGCTATCGAGGTAACTCCATACACACCGTCCGATTATCAGGCTCCATCCTAGCCGTCTAAACTCTGTGGAAATCCCGAGGAGGCTGCGGTGGAGCTGTGGCATTTAATCCAACAGCTACCAAACCAAAAAAAATCAGCGATGCAGATCGAGAGTGTAGATCGAGGAGACAGTTGTCCAGCTCAGAGCCATAGCTAATGCCGCCAAAACTATCCATATATACAGTATAACACAATTCAAGATTTCACCTCAAAATTTTCCACCGGATTCCTGCACCGTAAAGTCTAAAAAATCGCACTATAAGACAACTCCCTTAAAAATATGAAAATTGAGTACTTGTTTTACATCTAAATCATGAATTACACTTAATATTTAAATAAACTAATAAATAAATGATATAATTAAAAAAATGATTTTTTTTCTAAAAAATTACTCCTAAAATTGATTTTAAAATTCTTTACTTATTTTGAACGACATTTATCTACAATATAGATCACAAAAATCTCAGATCTAACAATAAAAAATAACATTAAATTTATTAAATAGTTAAAAAAATTATTAAAAAAATAAATTTATAGCATTTATTTTACCTTACTAAAATATGAAGATTGTGTAATTATTTTACATCTTAATTAAAATACACTTTTAAAACCAATTAAAATAAATATATCATACGATTTAAATAAATTTATATTTTCCTTAAAAAGCTACCCTAAAATTGTTTTTAAAATATTTATTTATGGCATTTAACATTTCATTTACAAATTAAATAAAACAATTTATTAAATAATTAAAAACCAAAACTTAAAGCATTAGTTATCAATTAATTTAATTCCTCATTCACTTTAAACATTTACTTATTTTTTAATTAATTATATTAATATAGAAAATTTTCAAAAATATAAAAAAAATCAATCATTATTAATGATTAATAACTAATATGATAACATATGATTATTATAACAAAAGAAAACTACAGATTAATACTCTTGGTGTATCTCATATGTACTCGTTATATTGTCTCAATATAATACTATACCGATTTTTCTCTCTGAAAAAATACAAAAGAAAACTATAGAAATGAGTGACAACTTATGATTATTTTAACAAAAGAAAACTACAAAAATAAGTGACGCTATGATTGATTGATATCCTTTAAAGGAGTATGCTTCATTTAAAGGAGTATGCTTCATTTTATTTTTTAATGGAAGAATATGCAAAAAAATAAAAAAAAATAAAAATGAACACATAATGTTATGTTTATGGGTTTTCTTATAATGTTATGCTTATGGATTTTCTTTATTAGAAGCTACATTTTATGGATTTAAAATTTGAATTTTTTTAAAATATCAATTTTTTTATAAATCTTGTAATATAATGCAATTATAATCATGTATCAAAATTTTAGGCAACCAATAACTTAGTATCAAAAAATATCGGCTACATGATTAGCTTCACATGTTTAGAAATTTTAGGCAATTTATACTAATTAATCCCCAAAAAATACTTAAATGATTAACTTCAGCCTCTCATAGCTGAGGAATTTAAATTTTTCGAAATTTAAAAACAATTTTTTGAAAATTAGTAAATAAACAAAATTATTTATGAAAAATAACTATTATAATAACCCCGAAATAGATTTTGAATCTATTAGTCATTACTATTCAAATAAGTTTTTGAAAAGTTAACAATTAAAACTATTCCTTTTACATTTTCATATATTTTATTATTTATATTCATTAATCATTAATATGAATTATTTTTGTATTTAACTTGTGATCATATAAATAGTAAATTTTTCTAGTAAAAAATAACATTAAATTTTTTTTTTTTTTTTAAATTTCGAACCATCGAAACCAAATTAAAATATTTTATTAAAACCAAATTATCTGGAATAATAATTCAAATCTATTAACTTTTAACTTTATGGTCTTACTTAAACTTTTTGGAAGCGACTTTTTGGAGATTCCAGCGAAGAAATTGAGGTTAAATCTTGATTTGTTGCAGTTAAAATGGTTTTTTAACTGCATATTTGGATTCAGCACGCTGAAAAATGGGACACTTTGATTGTGAGGTTAAATATTGATTTGTTGCAGTTAAAATGGTTTTTTAACTGCATATTTGGATTCAGCACCCTGAAAAACCCTGGACGCTTTGATTGTGCAGAAACTAATTATCAAACTTGCGATTCGAATAAATTGCTGCCGGATTTTGACCAGAAAAACCGACAAAAAAACTTCTAAAAAATCTCATTATAGACCATTACTTTTGAAACTGGCTGCTCACTGGACGCCCCAGAATAACAAAAAAAGTCAACAGGAATTTCAGCGTACAGCCATAGCTTTGCCGCTTTAAACTTTCCCGGCGGTAAATAATTAAAATATATTATTATATTTCTGTGATAAATTTCAATTTTTGTATTTATATATGTTAATTGATATGAAATCATTATTTTAATTTTTTATTATTTATTTTATTTAATTCATAATAAATTTTTGTTTTTAATATTTTTAATTTTTTATTTAACTTTGAAGCCAAACTATGTTTGTTTTTTTCATAAATTAAAAATATATATTTAAATTCATAAAAAAAATACAATAAATAAATAACTTTATTTATATTTGAAAAAAATTGTATTTCTCTACGTATTGTATTTCCTATTTGTTATATAAAATTCTATTAAAAGAAAATAAAGCAGTAGTCTATAACGCGACTTTTTGAAAGTCTTTTCGGCTGATTTTTCCGTTCAAAATCCGGCAGCAATTCATTGGAATCACAAGTTTGATAGCTAGTTTCTGCACAATCGATGGCTCCCAGGGGTTTTTCAAGGCGCTGAATCCAAATATGCAGTTAAAAAACCATTTTAACTGCTAAAAATCAAGATTTAACCTCATTTCTTCTGCCGGATTCCGTCACCGGAATCTCCAAAAAGTCGCGTTATAGACAACTCCGAAAATAAAAACAGAATTTTATTAAAATATTGTAGACAACTTCTTTCTTAAAATTGTACAAAATTGGTTGTGGTCATCCTGCTCATACATTGGTATTGCTGAATCAACTCTACAAATCCACATCGTCCTAGAGAAATCTTCAATGAAATTGTAAATTTTCTTCCCAACAAATATGATCATTGCACCAAATTACAAAAATAGTAGAAGCAAAACTTGTGCACCAAATTACAAAAGTAGTAGAAGCAAAACTTGTGCTATTATCCTGATTTGTCTAACAACTTAAAAATTGTTTTTCAAATTTAACCATGATTCCACTTCTTCCTTGCTTTGAAGATTTGTATTTTCATCAGATTTATCTACCGACGAGGCCGGTGGATAAGTAACCTGCAATTGCATGAAGCCAAACTCCTCCTCGTTGAAACCAGCTTGGTTTTCCAAATTTAACCATGATTCCCCTTCTTCCTTGATTTCAAGATTTGTATTTTCATTTGGTTTACCTACCGAGGATTCCGGTTGATGGTTAAACCGGACTTCGATAAGGCCGGACTCATGTTCATAGATACCAAGAATTGCATTTCCTTCATGTCCTCTCCCCTGCCCTAAACTTGCTGGACTACTCTTTTGAGTTGCAGAAGGTGAGTGAACAAAACATCCCATGGCACTGCTACGATTAGTTAATGCAATATCTTCTGCTTCTTTTTCATGTTTACGTTTCTTTGCTTGTGAAGAAGATGCAATATCTTCTGCTTCCTCTTCACGTTTACGTTTCTTTGCTTGTGAAGAAGATGGGGTATCACAGTGTTTCCTACCTCCAAAGGTGAAATGTTTGTTGCAATTATGGCACTGGTATCTGGGTTGAAGGGTCTTTGAATGTTCTGGATTGTTCATGAACCTAAATTTGCACCCATCTCTCAACTTGCAGAAGGGACAAATTGGTTTGTACCTTCTGAAATGCTCAATAATTCTCTTTTTCTCATTTTCATTGCTTTTGTAATCTTCCATGGACAGATTTCTTATCAAGTCTAACATAAAAGCATCACGTGGATCATGACTAGCTTCTTCCATGGTCGATTGCCCTGAAATATTCACCAATAATAATTATATATAAATAATAATGTTTTTTTTTATTAATCTCATCATTAAAATTAACTTTTGAAACTAACTATTATAATTCATCCTATTTTAACAAAAGGATCTAATAATATAAATGTTTAAGATTTCAAATCAAATAAATAAAATATAATAAATATATAAATAATATTACCTAATTTTAAACTCTAAATTAAATATCTACTTTTCATTATAAAAAAATAAATGAACAACTCTATATTATCATTTGAAGCAATCCTATGTTACACTAATTTAATTTAATAGATAGCTTTCTCCATCAAAATTAATTTTACTATTATATAATTTCTACTCCTTTAAATCTCTTATTTATATAAATATGCAAAATAACATAAATAATTTATTCAATAAATTTATGTTACATTTATGAATTTATATTAATTTATGCATCACAAATATGTAAATAATCAATTACTTGCTTGAATCACCCAGAGATGTTGGGGCTGCAAGAGAAACTTCCAAGTAACCGGCGACGTCAAATACACCACCCACCCTTGCAACACCTCTCGCTATCCTACATCTGCAGCCGCGGAGGAACTTGAGGGACAGAATAAGAGAAATAGTGTGTCGGGAATTTGCACACAGGGACGCTGGTTCAGCGAGCAAAACAGTTACTCCAATTCAAGAACAAATAATATATCTGTCGGAAGAGAACTTCGAGTTACGAGGAAAAAGCTTTCATGTTTTTTGTTTCTATTTTTTTTAAAAGCATGCTTTAGCTTTTAGGGTTTTCAAGGTTAAATTCAGATGTTTATTATAGGAAAGTAAGAAAGTTGTATTTTTTTACTTTACCTATTATAAACCATATTATTAATTATTAACTTTTAAG
>APFE030083692.1:26585-58671 GCA_000404065.3 Pinus taeda
TGACACCTAATCCTCAGTGATTGGGGAACTGAATGTGAACAATCATCGAGAAGATGAACTGAACAATCACATTCATGTATATATTAGATAGCTGGCTAAATGAATAAACGCATTAGTTTTCTGGAGTTACTCCTGGCCTGACATTCTTCAATACCGCTTATGATTTTGAAGCCGCTCGAAATCCACTTTCCCTGTTACAAAACCGCTTTCCTTCGTTTAAAGTTCATCGATGAGATATTCCTTCGTCTCCTTTGTGATTGGATCGTGGCCGTTGATCTATAAGATCTAACGGTTCCTATGCATCACTCTTCACTTCTCCGCTAGTTCCTTTTTCTTAGTTTTTACGCTAAGTCTTCAGTTCTTCTATGGTTTTGCTCTTCTTCAAAGGTTTCGATTCCTTCACTGTCTCCACTGCGACTCCCTCCTAAGCTTGATTTCTTTGATTTTTATCACTGACTATGGAATTTAATTGATATTTTGAATGGATTCAAAGATCCATTGTGAATCTCTTGGCTTGTTCTTCTACTTTGTACTCTGCCTCGACTTTGTCTGCAACCTCTATTACAGAACCTACAAGTTCACACAGTAATCAATCATAAAGCACTCGATTCACACATTTTCACACTCAGAATCAAATTCCTCTGTATATAAACATATAAAAAATTGATTACATTCGAGACTTCTCTGTCTCGCATAGGTCTATTCTTCAATATCGTGGCCCTCCTTTTTGACTCTACCCGTAGGCTTACATATATGCCAGTGAGTTCTGTTGAACTCATCCTTGTTCGACTCCTTAATCCTTTGAACTGACTCCTAAATCCTCTGTCCACTTATACTTCAATTAATTCCTAAAATCTCTCTCTCGTTCCTTGAATCCTGAAACTATTTTAAGAGTCCTAATTGGCCTCTATCTCTTGTCATTTATTCACCACTCTTGTTCTCCTTTAATTCGAGAGCATTTACAACTTCCTCTATTTATCTAATTAAATCACTTAAAGGCCTAATATTACATTAACTTGAGACTTAGGAAAATAACTTCTCTAAAGATACATGACCCCCTATGTCTACTTAATTATAATGATTTTTCCCTTGGGTTGAATGCTCCTACATCAGACTCCCAAAGTAGAAAATATTCATGATCTCCTGATCATGTGTCTTCTGATATTTGTCTTCCTAGATCCCATACTTTGTTCTGTAACTGCCCAAATGTCTTGTTCCTTTGCTGTTGCTGTACTTCTGTTGTCTTCTGCTCGATTTTCTTCTCTTTGTCAATCAGGTTCAAGTTTTGATTGATCTTTCTTCCCATTGTTACCATTTTCCTCCATTTGGACTGCTTCATCATTAGTTTCCTCATCTCTTCAATCTCTGTCTCCAGTACATCCTTGGACTGGTCCATGTTCTGCTTCATATTTTTACCTCCTTCTTTTTGTTTCAAGTTGCTGTTGCTATCCACCAATTCTTTAAACTGCTGATGGTTACTTTCTCTTTGTAGCTGTTGGTTTACTTTTTCTTCCACTTTTGCTCTTGCTCCAACTTTTACTTTTCTTACTCTAACTTTTGCTTTGCTTGCTACACTGGATTCTATGTTGACTCTAATGCTGACTGCCTCCCTATCATCCTTACCCTCTTTCATGATTGAATCATGACTCTCCAGCACTCTCTCCAGCAATTTAACATATTTGTTCCATGGATTGAATTCTTCCACCGAGTCTTCTTCTTTCACCTTTATTTGGTTGTTCACTTGTGTCAAATCTCCTCCAGCAATAGCAACAAAAACTGCACTCAAAAAACACTTGTTAAAATAAAAAACACAAGGCTTCTGTGCCTTATCTTCCTTTGGCAACAATTCAGCTTGCTGCACTATTTCTTTCTCCTCTCTCAGCACATCAGTATGCTGATTTGAATTCTCAAAAGAATTCATGAGACTGTCCATTAGTGTCTCTTCCACACCATCTGTCCTAATGATGTTTTCATGCCCTTGTCCACTATAGTGAACTCCTTCCTTTGCAGTGTCAATCTGCTGAACTCTCATTATCATCTCCTTTTTCTTATGATTGTCATTCATGACAATTCTTTTGTCTTCCCTTTTCAACAATCTATCTGGAACATCTATCCTCTATCTTTCCAACTCCCTTCTTTGAAAATCTAATTTTCTATATAACTCAATAATTTCAATTGGAGGAGATTTTGGAAATGTCACACAACTCTCCATCCCTTCCTTTGTTATTATTAAATCATCAGATGTCCTTTTTTCCTTTGCTAAGTCTTTTGCATAGACTACTTCCTTCTTAACATCTTTTAGTAGATTTCCTTCTCTTTTTCTGATTGTCTTAGCAGCTTCCATGGCTATTTCCACTACGCCTATCATCATGGTGAATTAATGATCCTTTACTATGTTTTCAGCTAACATAGTCTCTTTTTCTTCAGTATTTTTGCCTTGCTTTCCCTCTATAAATCTTCTCCCAGAGTTATCCTAGTATCACCATCTGCATTAACATTCTCCTGTATTTGGTTTTCATTAATAACATTAATCAAACTCATTTGATTACCTTTCTGAGACAGTATTCCTTCATTCTTCATCAGAATAAGATCCAGATCCTTCATCTCTATGATAACCTCTTTAGACTCATCCATAGACTTTTTCTTCTATATGCAGTCACATTCTTCTTCTTCTGAGAAGTTTTCTTTGTCACCTTTTATTTCCAGATCTTCATCTACTCTGAAGATATCTTCAATATGTTTTTTTTCTCCTGCAATACCTGCCATCATACACAAACTATCAGTTTTAAGAACATAAGACCCCGTGGTCTCACTAGATTCTTCAGCCATCATATCTCCTTGCTATTCCAAGTTCTCTTTATGACTAAGAAATTATTTGACGATATCCTCTTTAATCTCCTCAAGCCCTTCACTTGGTTGCTTGATATCTTTCCCCAACTGTATATGAGACCTATCTATCTCATCTTATTCCAGAACAGAATTTAGATTCTGCTTGTCTTCTTCCTCCTTTATGACAATATCAACAAATTGTCCTTTACATGTTTCACTTGTAATCATACACAATTGTCAGATTTAAAACCATGTGACCCTTTGGCCTCACTTGAAGTTTCAGTCTTCAAGTCTTCATCTTGACTTTCTCCCATAATTTCTCCCTGTTCTGGTTCACAAATGTATTCTTCCATTTCCAACTCAGCTTCCTTGAGTTTTTCCCTCAGCCACTTTACTTGCTTTTGTTGTAGCCATCTTTGCATCTCATGCCATTCCATTGGCTTCTTCCTTAAGACCCAACCTAGTCTCTCGTTTTCCTCTAGTATTCTTCTTAATGCATCGAGTTGTTCTTTTAACTCGACAATCTCTTTGTCAATTTCCTCTTGACTCATCCTCTTGCCATTTGCCTTGGCATCCTCTTTCCTCATCTTTCTTTTGTTGTGGCTTCTCTTTGAACCTTTGCTATGACTATTAGTAGTCATCTTCTTCTCCTCTTTCTTCATGAGCTCCTCACTCATCTGCAATAAGCCTCTGCAACAACTAGTCCTCCTGGTTGCAATCTTATCTCACTAAGCTTTTCTCACTCAGTCTTTTGGTAAGAACGGTCCTCTATTTGGAACCTCCTCTTGAGCAACACAATTTCCCCTTATAGGATTTTGCAATCTCTCACTTTCTCTTGAGAACACTTCAACTATCCTCTGTCTGTCCAATCTCTTGTTGGAATTTTATTTTATTTTATTTTTATTTTTATTTTTATTTTTATTTTACTTTATTTATTTATTAATTATTTATTATTTCTTTATTTCTTTATTTTTTCAGGTTCACTACCACTTTTCCTTCAGAGTTTTTTCCTTACTCTGTTCTTCAAGAACACATTTGGTTCTCCTCTCATAGCTTCTCTTGCTGTCACTTGTGCATTAGTATCAAACCACACATTCTCAATTTAAAACAGAACATATTACCTCACCTTCAAGATCTCAGCATGATCTTGTTTCACCATTCCACCTGTACTTTGAATGGATTTCCTCTGTCTCTTGTAGCTGAAAATTCTTCCACACATCAACTCTGTGTGCCTTCCTTCCGCTAGATTAGAATCTGATCCTTCCTTGCCCACATAAACACCTTAACACATAACTCTTCTTTTAATTCTTTCACATAGAATTTCTTTGTTCCGTTTAACCCCAACGATTTTAATTACAACATGCTCTGATTAAAAATATTCTCTGATACCACTATGATGCAGGGTTACCCCCACACATACCCACAATAAACATAAACATGCATAAATACATCTGTCCCAGGTATTTGACTCCCAAAGGAGTCAAATCTTCAAACCATAAATGATTAAGGCCCCTTTATCATCGGTTCCCTTGTATCAGAACTCAATCACCCCGCCAAAACCTCCTATTGGGACTTTTAAACAACCCTCAAGCCTTTGTTTATGACTCTAATGAAGTCATTCATTAAATCCTTCCTATCGGGACTTTAACCTCCTATCGGAACTCATTCATTCCCATAAGCCTTACTTTAAGCTTTTAGGTCGCATATATAACCTTCCCTCTTTAAAACTTTGGTTACATATATGTTTCAATGTATAAACCTTTCATCGTCACTATTTCCTTATAAAATCCATTTACAAAGGAAAATATATGCAAATCATACCTTTTTCTGCTTTTAGTACGGTCTCTGCACACCTTCCGAGGATTTCCTTTATCGCAATCGACTATCGGCTCCTCCGTGGGTCATATATACAAGCCTCATCACCCTTCCGATTCCGATATGCAACTATCAGAATCATTAATATATGTTTTAGCCTTAAAAAGGCTCCGCAACACATCTACCACCAATACATGGAATTACATTGAAATCTTGGTCCGAACACATATAAGCGGATCTCAAATATTTTCCAACCGCATCTATAACTTCATCGGGTCTACACCTTTAGTCGCTCCACAGCGCTGCTTCTCCAAACTCTGATAAGCCTGATCTCCGATCGCCAATTAGCATAGCCTCAGATCAAATCTTGACCATCCGTTATATCTCCCGATCTAATGGTTGAGATTTCTTCTGACCGTTTAAACGTGCGTGCTTATTCTCTACCATCGATCTATACCCAACAAATCTGACGGCTATTGTTGATATTGGGCAGATAACAAGCATAGGGATTAACCACCCAATAAAGTGGTTTCCTCTCATCCTCTGTTGCCACGTGTCGTTTGATGAGTGGAATTGTCACTCGTCCTTCAATACCTCTTACAGTTTTGAAGCCACCCGAAATCCAGTTTGTTCACACAGTAATCAATCATAAATCACTCGATTCACAAATTTGCACACTAAGAATTGAATTCCTCTATATATAAACATATAAACAATTGATTACATTCGAGACTTCTCTGTCTCGCATAGGCCTATTCTTCAATATCGTGGCCCTCCTTTCTAACTCCACTCGTAGGCTTACATATATGCCAGTGAGTTTTGTTGAACTCATCCTAGTTCGACTCCTAAATCCTTTGAATTGACTCCTAAATCCTTTGTCCATTTCTACTTCAATTAGTTCCTAAAATCTCTCTCTCGTTCCTCAAATCCTAAAATTGTTTTAAGATTCCTAATTGACCTCTATCTCTTGTCATTTATTCACCACTCATGTTGTCCTTTAATTCGAGAGCATTTACAACTTCCTCTCTTTATCTAATTAAATCACTTAAAGGCCTAATATTACATGAACTTGAGACTTAGGAAACTAACTTCTCTAAAGATACATGACCCCCTATGTCTACTTAATTACAATGATTTTCTCTTGGGTTGAATGCTCCTGCATCATTAAGTTGGAACTTTGTACAAGATGGATGCAAATAATCAATAGGTGGATAATGGAAGTGTAGTGTTTATTGGTTTTATAGTGATTTCCTTGAATTCTAATTAGTTCCAATGGTTTTGTCCATTAGATTATATTAAACTGCTTGCATCATTAATAAATTATATAAGAAAATATCAATAGTGACTAAGAATTCCAAGAAGATCAAGAAGTGACAACTAAACACAACAAGAAACACATAACTTACACTAGGAAAATCCCAAAATAGGGGAAAAGCCTAAAAATATTTTCTTAGAGAAATTTATCTAATTTAACAAGAAATATATATGATCCTTCCAATAGAAAAAAAGAAAGAAAAATTGACTTGTACTATTCATAATCCAAGTTAACCAATTTCTCAAAAAAATTGGTTTGCCTTAGAGAGATCATCTCCCCATGAACTTGTCTTACCATGGATAGTAACTTAAGAAGAAAAAAATAAGAGTGATCCAAATTTCATCTCAGAAGAGGTCTAAATTCAATGTCTTAGAAGTGTTCTGAAACTTATCTCAGAAGTGATCCCAAATTGTACATTGAGAAGGTAGATGAATGGCCTATTTAGAGGAATCATAAGAACTCAAAATTGTGTGTCCCTTTAGTGGGGCTGACTTGAAAATTGAGAAGCTAACTTTACATTTTAGAGGAAAAAAATCAGATATTCATCTTTTTAAAGTGGACTTGGAATACATACACATGTATCTTTTCTTCAATGTTTGAAGGGATAAAACTTGAATATGTGGGCAAACCATAACTGCAAAATTCAACACTCCCTCTTAGCTAGGGAGGTATTCATAACGACTTCCACAAATTTTTTCTTGTTGAATAAAAATTTACATATTCCAAGAAGGTTGAATAAATCCAGCCACCACATGTTCAACACCATAATGATGTGGAAAGCATCCCACATCAGCATCATGCAAAAAGGAGAAATCTCAACCCACTAGCCAAATCCCATAACAATAAGGTCAGAACCCCACTAACTTAAGGATCAATTTATGATACTCACAAGGTCAATATCTCCAACCATAAGCAATGGTTTCTTGGTGAAATTCCATAACCTAAGAGAGCATTCCAGGCCTCAATACATATAGATGCAATCTCTCAGTGAAAATCCCTGGCTTCCATGTCAAACCCCATGACCAAGTGAGAAATTCAAGATTTATGCTTATAGAGCCAATCTCCCTGAGCAATAACTATGGTATTTTGGTCACCCCATGACCTAAGGGTGAAATATCTGCTTCAATTTATATAGGGCCAATCTCCCTGACCAATAACTATGATCTCTTGGTTAAACCCCTTGACCTAAGGGAGAAATCAAGGCCTATGAGTCAATATTGCCAACCATAATGGTTTCTTGCTCAAACTCTATGATATAATGGAGTAATCAATCCTTAATGCTAATGGAGACAATATCTCTAGCCAAATCCCATGGTTTTCCTAGTCAAAACATATGACCTAAGGAGGTTATTTTCCCTCAGATACTAAATTTTAGGCTCATCAACATTCCTTTAAACTAAGGGAAGCATTCAAACCAACCCCCCCCGACCAAAGCTTGTGCAACAACTTAATCATCAAAATACATAGGAGCCTCACTACTCCACATGCTTTCACCTTTCATCGTGCACTTGATCAAACAACAACTTGCAAAATAAATTGCAATACATTCTAACCATTCTAAATTTGTATATTTTAGTAGTCGTAATTTATCATGAGAAACATATTTCAATCAATAGTACCATAATGGTATCTCAATACATGTTGTTCCACATGCCTTGGATAAACCATAAACTAACTAGCTTGCATCCATCACCACATCTGCTTTTCTAGTCATTCTAATGATGAAACAAATATTGGTGAGACAATCTAGGTTGCTCCTTCTACCACTCAAGTTCATCAGATTGGATTGTTGAAATGTAGTTTTCATTGATGTCAACCCAAGCAACACCAAAAGATGCCTTGCTTTTGTTGACCAAAGTGACATGAAAAATCATGGTGTTTCGATTTTGGATCATCTTTGCTAGATTCTCCTCATCGAGCCAATTTCGATAGTATGTGGCACACCATGAGAGTCCTTGCGGTTTAAAAGTTACATTGAATTGAAATTTAAATCCCTCAGCATGTGTTTAAAAGCACCAATCAAAAGGAAAATGTGGGAGCCTGCTATTGGAAATTCTATTATCTCTTAGAAATAAAAATAATTTTGGATTATTAATGGAATTCCATGTATTATTTTTGGACCAATTCACTTCTAGATTCTTAAAGGATCTGTTTTTAAAGGATTTTTGGTCCAATGTTTTCGGCTCCATTTCAAAATTTTAATTCTAATTTAAGTTTATGAGGTTCCTTGTAACAATCCTTGTTTAAAAATTCATGTAATAAAGTTGATGTTATACACAAAATAACCTCCGCATCATCTTAAAGGAGAATGACACTTTGACTAGAAGAAAACCCTAAGTTATAGGCCCATTTTCCATGCTAATGCACCCAAAAAATAGACAAAGGGTGTGATAATGCTACTTATGACTCATCAAGGTGCATTAGTGCCTATGTTAATGCTCTATTTTGCCTAAAGGGAAGTGTTACTGGATTTTTATGAGTTTCAAGAGGCCAAAGTGCGAGTTGACTGATTGGCACTCCACTTTTCACTCAATGTTAGCTCAAAAATCTTGAAACATTTGCTTCTGTCATGTCTATGGAAATTGCTAATCCTAACAAGAACATAGAAAGCGGGAAAGAGAAATAAAGAAAGAAAACATCTAGATTTTACCTCAATGGAACTTATGAAGAAATTGGAAAGGATTGAGCCTCTCCTCATCTATAAATTAGAGGCTAGGCCATTATAACAAGGATCAAAATTTGAGCATTGTTATGTTGTCAAGAAGTTGATCGAGAGAGAGAGAGATAGGAGCTAAGGAGATAAGGGAAGACTTGATTTAGAAATCATGGTTGTAATCGTTCTTCTCTCATATGATAATACAGATCTGCTCATGTTATGTCTACTTGATGAGTTGACACCTTATTTCTTTATATGTTGGTTCAATGGCGAGACTGAAGATTATCCTAGATGCATGCTAGTTTTATAAAGTGTTATATGTTGATGTTTTGAATTGTTAATGTTTCATATGTTGTGAAAGTTTCTTCGTGTCATTTCTATGTGTAGGTCCTGATCTAAGAGCAGGAAAATGAACTTTCCCTTGTCACACTGAGAACTCCAATGGATCTACACCAAGGACTGAAAGGTAATCCTTCTCTTTCACTTTATCGATTCCTAGATTAACATGAATATTTGCATGTATCTCTAAACAATTGCCTGTCATCTCATTCCATCTGCCGTAGCTCTCATGAGACCTAAGAGGATTTTTTTTCCACAACCACCCATGCATTAATCCCTACAACACAATTGGCGACTCCATTGTCGAACATTCTTAGTTCCCGACTTTGATCTCCTAGTTCCCAGATCTCTCTTTCTCACCAGGTCTTTCTATTTTTCTTGATTTGAATTTTGATCACCCTATATGCTTCTTGGCCTCTTCCACTGCTCACAACTTTTTCTTAGACCCTGATTAGAGCATTTTGACACCCTAATCCTTTGTAACACACTCTCCTATTATTCTCTAGAGTGTTATAACGATTCCTAGCTTCTTGGATGGAGTGTTAACCCTACTACTAACACCCTGATTTTCCTTCTGGGCCATGTTATTGAATTACCAATATCTTGAAATCCACTGAGTCCTGTGGATTCTTGGGTTGATAGGTTGCCTATGGTCTATCCTTAGGATCTGCAACTACAAGATTTGTTTGGTTTGCTGCTTGATTGATATTTTTTCTTTTGAAGAATAACCTAATTTCATTTAATTTTCGAAAAAAGGAAAATGAAAATTTTTATTTAGCTTTATGTTTTTAGCTAGATTTGTTATGTTATATTGGGTTAGTTGTAAGAGCATTGTATGTATGCATTTATTTTCATGTGTTTAGACTGCATTTAGATGTGTAATTTATGAAATGATGTATATATACTCTCTCCCTATACGAACTTTTCATCGAATGGGAATTTAAAAGCATTTTTCTTGAATGGTTTGATTCAGAGTCTCACTAAACTCCATATATCAACACCCCCTCTGGAGACATTAAATAAATTTCACATAAACTCGATCGCTTAATAAAAGTAATTCACGACTCTCTTTTTAACATACACACAAAATAGTTTAAGCTAGGATATTGGGATAGGTTTTGGTGAGTAAACTGCCCAATATTTCGAAACTGAGACTAATGTCATTAATGAGAGTAAAATAATGTTGCACGCATATCATTTGGGACCACACCACTTACAACGGAGTTAAGTGCTAGACAACATCAAAGTGTGAGAGAAGGTAGTCTGCCTTCGACTGCATTTTGGTGGCTATTCTATGTATTGGGTATCCCCTTAGGGATATCAAAACTGAGTCGGGGACTCAGGTGTCCTACCCAAACAACATATTTTCCATGACTGTGAATCCCCCCCAGGGTGTCTATGATTTGAGGTAACCTTAGTGGCCATAATTTTTAGGGACAAACACAAGGTGATTGGGGCAGGCTTCCCTAGTACCTAAAAAATGAACCTACTTCATCTTTGGTTTTTTGGGAGGGTGCTTGTCTTCATGAGAGTACTTGGCCCCTTCATACTGAGGTTTGGGTGGAGCTTAGGAGTAATCATAACTGTACATTTGGTTTGCTCTCTCTTTTAGCCACTGTGATACTAGGTTTCATCTCTAGCTAGTGGTGTTTATCAAACATAGTTATGTTCCTTGGCTGTTTATTGATTTCCTTTAAAGTATCTTTTATTTTTAGGTGTTGGATTGTTGACAATGATATTGTAACTAATATCCCATTTAAAATTTTAATAAAATATATATTTCACCATGGCTACATTTGTCCCGCATCGTCTATATAAACGATAGAGGGTCTTCCTCTACTAACTCTTAAAGACCTATCGAGCTTTGGTGAATCAGAGTCTCCTTCATTAGGAGATTCGTCTCCAGTGTCTAGAACTGAATAACATAATACTTCCCAGGAGACCTTGTTGCTCGAGGACATTTTTAATGAAGGTGTTGTACCTCATTATAATCCTCCTCTCACTAATCCTCTTGGACCTACTTTGGTTCAAGTAGAACTTGTACCTGTCATGTCTTCATTAGTTCCCACATTCAATATTCGTATGGCGGCCAGTGGGTGATGGTTTATTGTGGAAAATTTTTCTCCATTATAACTACCCTCGCTTACTGTTATTCCTACACCGTTGATTGGTCACCCTGCTACTCAGACTATTCATAGTATAGAAAACCCAGTTACACTTGTGATGAGTGGATTTGTGTATCTCCTAGTCTCCACCTCTTTTGTGTCAGCTCCTGGGCCACCGACTATCACTCCTAGTAGTGCTATTAGCATGAACGCCTTCAACAATACTTTTGGTTGGAACCCATTGCAAATTTCTAACCCCTAGGCTTATATGCTTGGGGGAAATGTTTCCAACATGCATATACCTGTCAAGGGCATTCCTGTTCCCTTGATACTTATAGGACAACCTGGATATTCATTGATTGAATTGCTTCTTCCAAGTGGACACTATGTCAGTTGGTCATGCACCTACTACAAAATATGTGGCCATCAGTATCCCTTAACCTGGTCCTACTGCATCCATTTGGTTACCCCCTCCTCAACCATAATTGATCTAAGGAGTAAATTATCTATCCAGGGGGAAACCAACCTTTTTCCACCCAGTCTAAAATCCCATATGGCTCACCACTTTATGTGACCGTGCCACCATAGCCATAAAATTATTATCTAATGCATACCATGTACCTTGTTGGAAACAACTTGATGGGGGGAATTTCTAGTCCTTCAAGTCATCACACACCACCTTGGTCGGATTTGAGAGAACCTAAACCTTTTCATTTCTTGGAAACTCTAGACATCCTGAAGCATACAAACTTATAGCTTGTAGGCTCAAATGTAAAAATACATGAGAGGTATTTAATAATAATAATTTATTATATATAAAAATGTACAAGTGATGATTGTTACAATGAGGACTCACATATATATACCTAAGTAGGTGTTCTTTCGTGACTCGGCATGTCTTCTAGACATGCACTTTCACTTACTTAATGAATATTTAACATAACCAATATTTGCTTATTTAATATTTACATTTATTTTATTTATTTACTTGTTATGAATTATATTCATAACATATCACCTTCCTTCAGAAGCTTTGTCCTCAAAGCTGTATTATTGGCATTTTCCTTCGGAGTAGTCTATAATGCGACTTTTCGGAGATTCTGATCATCCAAAAAGTGCATTATTCCGGCCAACCACCCAAACGGCCTTTCCGTCTCCGTCTCCATCACCTCGCCGGAACGTGAACTCCGTTAGCTCTGTCACCGTCACCTCGCACGCTGACTGCCTCTGTCAAATTCACCAACCCCGCCAAGCCTATGGCAATCGCGCCAACTCAATTTGAAAATTTCATGGGAACCAGCATCCCCTGCTACCACGCCCTTGCCCAGAGCAGAACCACCGAGCGAGGAGGGTCGTGCAGGGTTTTTGGATTCTCTCCTCTGGCGACCCTTTCTCTTAGCTCTCGAAGGCAGTTTTGGTAAAACCCAGCAAAAATGCATAATTAATAAACTAACTTCTGGGTATTCAAGAAGTTCATGGCAAAATGGGATAGAATAACAAAGGCAGGCATACCCTAACACGTTTACTGGCGCCGACCTTCTCCACTCTGTCAACGAAATACTGGAAAGAGACAGAAGGTAGCAAGCGGGAATGCCATTGAATGAAAGCCTCAATCAGGTTACCCAGATCACTCACCTGCCAAGAAAAATGAATCCAACCACAACAAAATAAACAGGGGATGTAATGGAAATGAAATCCCAAAAGTAAGCCGATCATAATAACCACTTTACTCTCCTGAAACCTGTCTTTTTTTTTCAGAGATGACAATGGATTTTCAGAGCTGACAGTGTGTGAAGTCAGTCGTACCTGAGTCCCATATATGGCGATACCCAAATAATGTAGTATATGGTCACAGGTGTTCAACCCAGGATTCATTCTTTCCATTCCTCGGCCAGTGACAGAGCTGTCGTTCCACACAAAGCGGCCAGTACCAACCGAGAGAAGCGCACATTATAGTCTGGCGCTGCAATAGGTTGAAAGAGCCAAGAGCAGCGATTGAAAATTGTGAGTGAGAAAATAAAAGAACCAGGTCGTGGAAATGCAACACAAATCCTGGCGAGTGCAACAAATCCTGGCGCCGACCTTCTCGACTCTGTCAACGAAATACTGGAAAGAGACAGAAGGTAGCAAGCGGGAATGCCATTGAATGAAAGCCTCAATCAGGTTACCCAGATCACTCACCTGCCAAGAAAAATGAATCCAACTTCCGTGATGGCCTTTGGGCAAGGCCCGCAGGAATTTCTGGGGATTTTCCCCAAAATGTAAACCTTATGGAAAACCATTCCTATACATTTCAAGCTGGAAATCATGTTTATTATTATTGTTTTTATTTATAAATATTAATCTAATTCCACTATCTAGACATCTTTCCCAATTCAACCGCCTCGTTTCTGCTTGCTCATTATCGTTGTCCATAGATTCAGCATTCATTTTCTAATCATGTCCGTCAAATGGTCATCGAAAGAGCTTAACAGTTAACCTCAATATTTGTAATTTTTTGTTTTCAAAAGTAGTTGTTGAACCCAAGTGCCTGTTAAGCTCTATAAGATCATGGTTTGGCCTTGTAACTCATAGGCTTTTAGTGTTCATTTGGGTTAAGAAAATGACAAATTAAATCTCTCCCTTGGTTAAATGGAAAAAGGCTGCATTAAGAAGTAGCTCAACATTCTGCCTGGCAAAAGTTTTTAAAGAATCATTTAGGCTGTGCAAATGACCTCTGAAATGCAAACCAAATTTCTTAAGGGTACCACTGCCATGGAACCTCAACATTTCGTTCCCATCAGCGAAGCATCAAGGATGTTTCTTGGGTAGTTTGCTGGCCTTGTTCATCACTGTTTCTCGATATTCCTCATATATGGCCAGTGCCTTCTGCGTGTTATATGGCCAGTGCCTTCTGCGTGTTATTTTCACAATGGATTAAGATGGACTCCAGGATTTTAGATTTCTAATTTTAACCTTAATTTAGAGTATTATATATTTCAATGCTGAGAGCCTTACTTTTAAACATTTTTGGTAATTCTTTATTTGAATATTTCTATAATATAAATTATAATTGGTAACAGGTTCAATATTGCGTTCTTTGTTTCAAAAACATTATTTTGTTTCAGTTTGCTAATTCAAAGGACGAGGACTATGTGACTCGCAGACCTCGTTAAATCTGGCACTAACTGTAACTGGAGTAGCATAACCATTTACCATTCTACTTCTTCAATAATCATGTCCGCATTAAACCTTTGGGGGGAGGGATTTGGAGTAATTTTTCCGAAACAAGAAAAGAATAAGAAATAGTAAAGATTGCCGAGAAACACTTTCCTTAACAACTACAATTTCGTTTGCACTCGTGAGTTCAAAGTTATGGAACAGGCCAGAGAGATGCTCGGCCCTACTAGGATAAAGGCCGAGGGGTGAGTTTTTGAATAAAGTAGTGCCGTACCACATTGACAATCGCGCTCAACATCAAAATATGTTTCCCTGTGAACTTCAAGATAGTGGGTCGTTGATGGCCCAAAGGCTCCAATAAAGCTGTCCTAGTTGGACGACTGACTTCCCTGTCAATTTGTGAGATCACCTTGTACAGCAAAGGAAGGCAAAATCTCAGAAAACCAATTTGAAGGAAAAGAGTATAGGGCTAATAACGGAGTGTAAATCTGAAAACAGGTTACTACACAGATGTAATTTCTTCAAACAAAAAATTGCCAAATAATGAGCATTTGAGTGCCAAGGTCAAGTCATGGGGATTTCTACTGGTTTGGGGGTTTCCACTGACTTCAATTACATAGCGATTGAAATAAGCAAAAATTCCATGAAACAAACAATCAGCCGGTGAGCCCATCACATAAAATGTTATTACTGGTCTATGTTCTTGGTGGGATTTAATTCGGCAAGCTTAGGGTAATAATTGACCCTTGCTGCCACTATTTGGAAAACTCGGTTCCTTTTCTTTTTAATTTAATTTAAGATAATAAAAACCATTTGCACTCTGAAGCTTACATGGGATGTGAATTCTCTACAACTATATCTAGGCAGATAAGGTTTTCTCTCATGACAGCTTAATAACTAATATGCCCATCATAGAGCTCTTTTTCCATTTGACTTCAATTAGATAGATCTTTAGACAATTCTATTGAGCTATATGAAATAGCTGACCAAGAATAAGATCACAGTTTGACTGTTGCATATTTTTATTGTGGATTCCTTGGGCTTATGCTTTCAATTTGGTTCCCCAAATTCATTCAATGTCAATAGTATCAACTGCAGCAGCAGCATTAGTTTATTGTCCATTCCATAGTGAGGGTTATAGTGAGTGTCCTAGGTGCAACATAAATTTTACTTATGCAATGTCTGAATAATTTTTCAAACACACACAAACACAGGCTGTAGGTCACTATTTTATTTATAATCTTTTCAGAATTGTGGGCAAAATGGGTTTTTTTAATGTTTAGTGCCCTTAAAATATGAAGTCTGATTCATAAATGGGACTAGTGGTTAACTTGTGGGATCAACTGAGTATCAAGCCATCTATGACAGTCCTATTCTTGCTCCACCTATACGACATGAGTTTCTGAAGGCTGAGACCAGATGGTTTGGTGAAATAGCTATCCCTTGAACATGACACCTAAACTAAGTACAAATCCTAAGCGATGCAGTCCTTAGTGCATGTCCCTTGAAGCACTTAGTAAAAAAACAAATGAAAAGGAAATCCTATTTTGCAAGCCCATTTTCTTGAGTCATGACACACTTTCAGGCATAACATAGGTGCCAAATTCATGCCTATATGTACCGAACAACAAGGATCTCTGTTCTTATAACCAAAATTGGCTTATGTGTTTCCGTTGGTTCACACTATGGCTCAACCAGTCATTTGCACACACCTAGTCAAATAGATTCATGGTTTTGATTTAGATGGACCATATAAGTCTGCTTAAGGGGCAGAAATATGGTGTGCTTGCAGTTTTTGCTTAGAGATACCAAGCTTCAGTTCGGAGAATAACACCAGGGTTACCACTATTTTTATACAATTATACCACTCATCAATTACATGGCATTTTTGAGGTTGGTTCGTGCTTTTCAAATTGTGTGCATGATTTCTGGCTACTGTGTGCCCTATGAGAAGGGATCATCTTGCTTGCCAACTTCAGTGTGACCAGAAGGCACTGGCCA
This sequence comes from Pinus taeda, assembly GCA_000404065.3. Lineage (NCBI taxonomy): Eukaryota > Viridiplantae > Streptophyta > Pinopsida > Pinales > Pinaceae > Pinus > Pinus taeda. The sequence goes on from APFE030083692.1 coordinate 42,805, forward strand.
TATATGAGGAATATCGAGAAACAGTGATGAACAAGGCCAGTAAACTACCCAAGAAACATCCTCGATGCTTCGCTGATGGGAACGAAATGTTGAGGTTCCATGGCAGTGGTACCCTTAAGAAATTTGGTTTGCATTTCAGATGTCATTTGCACAGCCTAAATGATTCTTTAAAAACTTTTGCCAGGCAGAATGTTGAGCTACTTCTTAATGCAGCCTTTTTCCATTTAACCAAGGGAGAGATTTAATTTGTCATTTTCTTAACCCAAATGAACACTAAAAGCCTATGAGTTACAAGGCCAAACCATGATCTTATAGAGCTTAACAGGCACTTGGGTTCAACAACTACTTTTGAAAAAAAAAAATTACAAATATTGAGGTTAACTGTTAAGCTCTTTCGATGACCATTTGACGGACATGATTAGAAAATGAATGCTGAATCTATGGACAACGATAATGAGCAAGCAGAAACGAGGCGGTTGAATTGGGAAAGATGTCTAGATAGTGGAATTAGATTAATATTTATAAATAAAAACAATAATAATAAACATGATTTCCAGCTTGAAATGTATAGGAATGGTTTTCCATAAGGTTTACATTTTGGGGAAAATCCCCAGAAATTCCTGCGGGCCTTGCCCAAAGGCCATCACGGAAGTTGGATTCATTTTTCTTGGCAGGTGAGTGATCTGGGTAACCTGATTGAGGCTTTCATTCAATGGCATTCCCGCTTGCTACCTTCTGTCTCTTTCCAGTATTTCGTTGACAGAGTCGAGAAGGTCGGCGCCAGGATTTGTTGCACTCGCCAGGATTTGTGTTGCATTTCCACGACCTGGTTCTTTTATTTTCTCACTCACAATTTTCAATCGCTGCTCTTGGCTCTTTCAACCTATTGCAGCGCCAGACTATAATGCGCTTCTCTCGGTTGGTACTGGCCGCTTTGTGTGGAACGACAGCTCTGTCACTGGCCGAGGAATGGAAAGAATGAATCCTAGGTTGAACACCTGTGACCATATACTACATTATTTGGGTATCGCCATATATGGGACTCAGGTACGACTGACTTCACACACTGTCAGCTCTGAAAATCCATTGTCATCTCTGAAAAAGAAAGACAGGTTTCAGGAGAGTAAAGTGGTTATTATGATCGGCTTACTTTTGGGATTTCATTTCCATTACATCCCCTGTTTATTTTGTTGTGGTTGGATTCATTTTTCTTGGCAGGTGAGTGATCTGGGTAACCTGATTGAGGCTTTCATTCAATGGCATTCCCGCTTGCTACCTTCTGTCTCTTTCCGGTATTTCGTTGATAGAGTGGAGAAGGTCGGCGCCAGTAAACGTGTTAGGGTATGCCTGCCTTTGTTATTCTGTCCCATTTTGCCATGAACTTCTTGAATACCCAGAAGTTAGTTTATTAATTATGCATTTTTGCTGGGTTTTACCAGAACTGCCTTCGAGAGCTAAGAGAAAGGGTCGCCAGAGGAGAGAATCCAAAAACCCTGCACGACCCTCCTCGCTCGGTGGTTCTGCTCTGGGCAAGGTCGTGGTACCAGGGGATGCTGGTTCCCATGAAATTTTCAAATTGAGTTGGCGCGATTGCCATAGGCTTGGCGGGGTTGGTGAATTTGACAGAGGCGGTCAGCGTGCGAGGTGACGGTGACAGAGGGGTTGGTGAATTTGACAGAGGCGGTCAGCGTGCGAGGTGACGGTGACAGAGCTAACGGAGTTCACGTTCCGGCGAGGTGACGGAGACGGAGAGGGAAAGGGTGTTTGGGTGGTTGGCCGGAATAATGCATTTTTCGGATGATCTGAATCTCCGAAAGAAAAGTCGCATTATAGACTACTCCTTTTCATTCACCTTAACCTCGAATAATTGTCTTCATCTGGCTCACATCATTTTTAATAATTGGTCACTGGTAGCTTAGCTTCTATTCTTCACTGGTAATTTTGTTTCAAGTCCAATGTTATGTTTAGTTTTGAACCCAAGTTCTCTCTATATATATATGTTTTACATTTTTTTTTAATTTATTAATTATTAATATTATTTTTTAAATTATAATAATTATAAATTTAATTATATTATAATTTTAATTATATATAACTCTTGTAATGTTACCCTTACACCGCCGTACGAATCGAATCACCATCGTACAAATAGAATCACCGTCGTACGAATCGAATCATCGTCATACGAATAGAATCATCGATGTACGAATCATTGCATGACTGTATATTAATTATGGTGTATCGAATTATATATACCAAGAAACCCTTCAAGTCATCGAGCTTGTACAAATCGCCACCAGGGGTCACACTTCACACCTGTTGACCCTTCGACCTCGGTTATGATGCTTGATGGCGGGGGAACGACAATAGATTTTTGTTTTAAGTGTGTATTGTTTATAATTATAATAATTCCCAAATTCAGTTGTGTAACTCCTAACAGAGAGAGTTTCATATTTAATGTGTTTAAAAATGCTAACTCAATTCGACTACCGTGCCACACTAGATCAACTCCAAATGGATAGGCCTCAAGAAACTTTATCAATCCTGTTAAATAAGCATCCCCGTAGGAAGAATCACAACATGCATAGGCCGATGGGAAAAAAATGTGAAAGGGAGAAAGAATTCATTGTAGATGAGTCCATAGTAAATTGAGAATATTGCCATCATAAAAATCACCTAGAAACCTCCAAAATCCATCTCCATTATGTATATAAGTTTCTGACTACTAAGTTTTCTTTCTTTGCATACGAGCCACATGGATGCAACTAATGCAACTAATAAGCATATACCATGGCCCCAGTCACCAAACATTATAGCGAACAAAAATGGGAATGTAATGATGATGAATACACCAGGATTTTCCTCTTGGTACTTAGCCACACCATATGCATCAACTATTTCTTGGAAAGTAGTGGTAAATTTATTTGTTCTGAAATATGTTGGTGGTGCTTCCTTTGTATAAAGCACTTGGAATATAGTTCCAGGCTATGAGTTGCTATCCCCAGTTGCACGATGCAATGCATCTTGAACCTGAATTTTTGCAAATACAGGGCACCACCCTTCAACAACTAGACACTTCCTTGTAACATCAATGGTTAGCATGTTCAGAGTGTTCTAAATATATTTCTCTGTTCTTACCAAAAGATGCCACTGTTCAAACTGATATCCAATTGTTGTCAACACATTGTCTGTAGATTTGAGGGCTCTTGTATTGATAGAATTCTCATAACACCATGTTGGATTCTCATTATTCTGCTTACAAGCATGGTACACTTTTAACATTGTCAGATGATCTTCATCAATGTGTGCAAACTGAGCTTTCGCTGCATCTGCAACTTCTTGAACTTCCCTAGACTATAGAAAGCAACTAAACTCTAAAAATGAAAACCCTTTGCTAACATCCATACATCGATCCACTGTATCCCTAACATATGTATCATCATGAGATAGAAATGACTCCACATTATCATCCAAGGACCCCTCTTCCACAAAGCGATCTATATTAGCTAGAGGATTGGATGGTGGAGCAAGGGCAACAGATCCATCAGATTCATACATTATCAACATCTTAGATGAACTACCACTATTCTGCAAGGCACCAGCCATGGACATTACATCTCCAGGAGTATGAGTAGATGGACTCAGAGGTGTAGAAATTGGGGATGGACCAATAGTATTTGCAGCTCCTGAGCTATTAGCTGGACCAAAAGATGACCCAGGTTGCTTTCTTTTTCTTTCATTTTGACCCTTAGATGCAAGCTAATCATTTCCAAGAAAAGAGTTTGACATAATCCCCTCAACTGAAACACCAACAACACCAAGTTTCTCTTGTTGCTACATCTGATGGCTAGTAACCTGAGACTATTGGTTTGACAAATCTTGTTGTTGAAGTTGTTGTTGTTGATTTTTCTATTTCTTTTGTTGTTAGATTTGAGCTATGAGCTATTTTCATCTTCAATATGATGTCTTCTTTAGGTCATGGTAGTGGAGACCCAAAATTTTGGGTCATGTCACCAACAACATTAGTTTGTCCATCCTTGCCTGCAATAGCATTCCTGTTACTCAGAAGCATCTGAAGTCTTTTGCTTTCCATATCACCAAAATTAGAACATGGTGTAGACGTCAAATTTCCTTGGGCTTGTGCTTGGAGCAAAAGTTGTTTTTGTTGTGGAGTTAACATCTAAATATGATGATATTGATGTGGAGGTTGAATGAAAGATTTATGTGTTGGTAGAAGTCCCAGTCGAAGTTGATCAAAACCTGTCAGGGGCCAACCTTTCAAAGGTAGATTATTTCCTCCTTGATTTGCACCTGTGCTTAATAAATTTGATTTTGAATGGCCAGTTCCAGGTACTCCAAATAATGAAGCATTTGAAGTGCTAGATCTCTGATATAGTATTGGGTTCATCTCGGTTTTGATGTTCTATGTGGCTATAGGAAGTTGGTGGTTACGAGCCTGAACATACTGAAGAGCAACTGCCATATTACCTGCTATATTATGTAAAAATTGCCTCGAAGGCTGCCCAAGTGTGGTTGCTGACTTCAATGTATTTGTCTGGTTTGCATCGAGCAGCTGACCAACATTGTCTCCAAACCTCTTTATCGATCCATCGTCCATGGAATCCATCTGATGCTGTAACTTTAGACGTTCCTCACACATCTTTGTTGCCATGGCATTTGTTGTCCCTAGTTTTTTCGAATAAGGGAATCACTGCCGACTAATCCATTGGCAGAACTATTTAAAAGATGCCCCCCATCTCTACATTGTTGTTGTTGTTCATTTTCTTGTTTCTCAAGATAATCCTCATCCACATTATCTTCATTATTTTTTGTAGCACCTTCATTTTCAACATTATCATCATTCTGATCAAAATTTTCTTTTCCTGCTTCACCTAGTTTCATTTATTCATTGTCGCTATTATCTTCTTTATTATCAATTTCCTTTCGACATTCTTTAACTTCTACATATGATTTTTCTAAATGCTGAAATGCTTCCTGAATTTTACTAAACTTCTCAACGCATTCAAGACATCAACGTAATGGCACATTGTGCTACAATCAATGTTCAAAGACTCACATCACTATATTGTGTGTCATGGCTCTGATACCACTGAAGCATATAAACTTATAGCTTGTAGGCTTGAATGTAAAAATACACGAGAGGTATTTAATAATAATAATTTATTATATACAAAAATGTACATGTGATGATTGTTACAATGAGGACCCACATATATATGCCTAAGTAGGTGCCCTCTCGTTTTTCACTTACTTAATGACTATTTAACATAATCAATATTTGATTATTTAATATTTACATTTATTTTATTTATTTACTCGTTATGAATTATATTCATAACACATCCCAGATCTGCATAAGATGACTAATAACCCCATTAATCACAACTTAGTTTGGCCTCTAATCCCACACAAGATACTTGGACACATTACGAAATTCGAAGGGAAACAAGGGCATGACTTGGCTATGAATGTCACCACTTACCATTTATGGTGTGTATCAAACTCCATGGTTGATGATAGTATCCAGCTCAGACTCTTCCCCCACACCCTTATTGGCAATGATGCCAAGTGGTACATAGAGTTACAACATGTGTTAGTCAATACCTTTGGTGCCCTAGCAATGGAATTTCTAAATCACTTCCAACTTCCTATCCATTATGAAACCATAATGAAACTCCTTACTACTTTATGCCAATATACTTCCACCCACATCTCTGATCAAATACATGAATGGCGACGTAGGTGGAGGCTTTTCAAAGCCCCCATTCTGGATCACCTCTTAGCATATTGGTTATGCAAGTATCTTCTCCCCCCTATTGCCAAGGACGTTACCATAGTTGGTACAGTTATGGAAGACCAATCTATTCGTCATGCACAACATTTAGATTTTATCTATTCACAATCTAGCATGATTTATGATTTTCTCTCTAATTCCCCCTGAACTTTCAATGCTCCTGCGACTCAACAACCCAGTGCACATGCTAACGACATCTTCACTGCTACCTCTAGGGATTCTATAAAACCACTAAGGGAGAAAGATTCCCAGTTGTCTTTTGTTGTCGATCTAACGACATCTTCAGTGCTACCTCTAGGGCTTCTATAAAACCACTAAGGGAGAAAGATTCCCAGTTGTCTTTTGTTGTCGATACCACTCCTACCACCCAATTTGTTGCTCCTCCAATTGCTACGATTAACTATGTGTAGTCTACATAAAAAAGCAGCGATAAGAATAAGAAGAATAAGAAAAAGACCTACTTCTGAGGAGTAGCCTGCTACCCAGAACAATACCAATCATAAAGCCACTATTAAATCTGATAAAGGGAAGGAAAAAATTGTCAAGTTCCCTTTCAAGAAGCATCGTTTTCCCTCGAAGTACTACAAACCTGTCTAGCACAACGAAAAGCTTTGCTTTTGGCCATTGGTGGAATTGAACATTAGGATTCCAATCTAGCCATTTTTAACATGGAAACGAGTAAGCCTCACCTCTCCCATCAAGATGCATTTCAAGTGCAAGCCATAGAAAAAGGCAAAGCTATCCATCGAGTTGTCATTTACGAAGGTGCTTCGACCTACGTAATGCTTTCTTCATATTGGCTTGCCTTGGGTTCTCCCACTCTTTTACCGCCATCGAATTCCCTCAAATCTTTTTATGGTCTCACTTTTATTTGAAAAGGATACCTTGCTAGCTACCCCATCACTCTGAGTGGGAAAACTATAATGGTGGATATTGAAGTCATAGATCACAATCTCGACTATAATCTCCTTTTGGGCCATAATTGGACTTATGCCATGACTGCATTATTTATTCGGTCTTCTAACTCATCCTATTCCTTTTGGATGGGAAAATATTCACCATGGATCAACTATCCTTATGTACCCCAGATTACACCCTGTTACCTAGGCACAAAATTCCCTTAGTGGGTGGCATACCTAACTCCTATGTCAGCGTTAGTACCAGTCTTCCGAAGGGTTACTCACTCGTAGGTTGTTTTCCTCTCCCACCACTCGAGGTTCCATAGACAGTTTCAATGGTCTCTACCATTTCTAATGGCCCTACAGATCCCTGGATCCTCCCGACCCCTTCAAACCTTGATTCCTATAGAGAAAAGATGTTGCTGTCACTAGATGGATTGGCTTATCAATCCATTCAAGCTGCATCCAACTCTTTTATTTCTCTGGTTATGATTGATGGTACCACTTCCTCTCCCATCGCCTCTCCTTCTACTAATCTCCTTAATGAATTATTTCCTTCGGATGAAGATATCCAAAAGATCATGTCTTTAGAAGAGTGGCCCTAGGATGATTCTCATCATTGCACTTCAATATATAACTCAAACATGACATATTTACAAATAATTCCTTTTGACCAACCTGATATTGTTCCTTTGGCTTATACGACTATCCTAACTATGGATTCAGAATGTAACTTGGGTAACATTTCCAAAAATTTACTCATTGATATTTCAGTCAAAACATGTATTGTGGAAAACATTCAGATTGGAGTTGACTGCAGTCCTGAGGAAATTGCAAGCTTCACCTGCCTCTTTAAGGAATTCCATGATGTCTTCACTTGGTCTTATGAGGAAATGCATGACATAGACCCTTCTATTATCGAGCATGAGATCAAGAAGCTCCGAGCATTATTTTTATGGTATTTTTCTTGCTTGTTAGTACAAAAAACCTTGAGTTTACTTCTTCTGGCTTGTTAAAGATACATGAAGAAGAAATGAGCATATTATTTTTCAGGCCTATTTCATGCTCTTTAAATGAAAAAACCCCGACTTACCTTCTTCGGGCTCGTAAAAATCCAAAGAAGATTTGAGAAATTATTTTTATCTCTTTTTCTCGCTCCCTAAAACTTAAAAAGACACATCAAGTTTTCTTCATCTGACTCATTAAAATTTCACGAAGAATATCAAGTCTATTTCATCCCCTCGTACTCGTAACAAAATTAGGAAAACATCTATTGAGCATAGGATTCTCATTTTTTCCAAAATCAATGGACTAACTTATGGAAAAGGAAGTGTGTCGAGTTTACTGTTAGCCCTTTGTTGCACCTAGTTATCAACTATGGAAAAGGTACCCCTTGGAGTTGTCTTTCTAATATTTTTAGACTCTCTAAAAATGAAAATACCTCCGAGTTTACCTCTATGGAATTGTTAAACTTAATCATATTGGGAAAAATTGGACAAAACAATGGCTTAATATCTATATTTTGAAGGATATTTTGGCAGTAGTATTATTGTCACTCCCTTGAACATGACACCCCCTCAGTAACTTCCTATTTTTTCATCTTCTCATTGAGCCATACTATCCTATGAGTTTAGCCTTGATACCTTGATGATTCCTGCATCCTTGTATCCTAGCACTCTTTGTTGTTCTTGAGTCTAAGCTGCCTAGTAACCTTGATGGTGTACTTTCTATTGTTCATGGGAATTGCCTAATCTCTCCTTCCTGTAAGAACCATACAATCATATGCCTATACTACCCTCAGTCTGTTTTCCCCATTGCTATAATCTATCTCCAAAATAATAATTATTTTCTAGTTTCTTTACATATGTAAATGAGATAGTTAATGCATGCATGTGTGAATTCTGAGATGATAAAGTAACTTTCCATTTCTAAGCAATCCTCATAGTTAGATGATAAATTTCAAGCTTAGCATAGTTTCCTTTCTACAAAGTGATTTGTGTCATTCCATAGCTAGATGATTTATGGAATTACATAATATTTACCATTTGGCAGCTTTCCTTTCTTGAATAGAAAAGCATCTACTTTCCCGCATTAGAACTAGCTTTGCATTCACTGTCAGTAGTTAGACTCCTTTTAGTCAATAGAGGACTGCTTTGGAACCCTAATGGTCAAGCGCCCCAGTTGAGAAGTGACATGAGTAAAATGATGCATCTGTTGTGTATATAGAATTGTCACCTCCACGTTTGTATGAAACCTAGGGTTGATAAAGTAAATTTGGTATCCCTAGGAGTTGCAACATCCTTGCTGCAATACTGAGGCTCATCAATTTTTGGAGTTGTTGTTGGGGAGGTGTCTAGGTAGATGTAATTTCTTATTTTCTTTCTAATTTTCATTCAATAGGTAGATATTATTCTGATTTCCTTTCTGTTTTGCAATTAATTCTAAAAAAACACATAAAAGGAAAAAAAATATTTCATGCCTCATAGGAGTAGGGACAATTTAGGGAAATTATTGCCAAATACCGCCACACCATCAAACAATCAACCTTCCCTCTTCTTCGATGATTGTCAGCTTCCCTCTCTGACTGCAGAGGAACTAGATGACCCATTAGGTGAACAACAAGAGATCTTTTAAGAGCCTATTGGGGAAGAAGAAGAAGAAACCATTCCACACACTTACACCATGGTTGGAAATAGAAATGGGAGTGAAAATAGAAATGAGGGTGCTTTTCCCATTATAAAGACTAATGGAGATACTAGGATGAAAAACATAAGCCCCTTTGCCCTTCCTCACTTCCATCGCTGAACCTTAGAGGACCCTGATACCTTTTTGTTTGAGTTTTTTTGTCATATACAGAACTTATGATTATACCTCTGATGAGTAGAAGTTGAAATTGTTCCCACCCACCCTTAAGGATGTAGACTTACGTTGGTTCATTGGTTTACTTTGGGATAACATCACTACCTGGGCTCAAATACATCAAGCCTTCAACAACAGTACATGGACTATTGTAGGTACAAAGACACCAAAGAGGAAATCGTTAGAATAACCTTTGTTATGATGAATCCTTGGAAGATTATGAGGAAAGGTTCCAACTCAGTTACAAAAGGACCAGATGCACCCTTGATCCTGAATCACTCAAGTTAGTCCTTCTTAGAGGAATTAGGGAGGACATTCTGGAAACCCTAAACATGTTGTATGGAGGGGACATTTATCAGCTACCTTATGATGATATCAAGTCAGTTTTCAAAAACCATTCTAGGGATGCCAGGAAGAAGGGTAGGGCTAATCAAGATTTGGCCAGTTCCTCCTCTTCCGACACATCTATCAAGAGTGAAATTGGAAAGATGTTGGAAGAATTTAAAAGGGAAATGTTGTAGACCTTTGCTTTGGAAATGGATACCATTTAGATCAAGAGGAAGCAGGAGGAAGAAGAGAGAGCCTTAGCTATATTTTGACCTAGATGCACTAGAAGGCACCCCAGAAATGAATGTCCATTGAATGTTATAGAGGTACGCTTGGTCTGTGAGGACTTCGATTCCATAGATAAGTGCCCTTCTCTACCTGGATTGAAGGTTTTATACCAAGGGGCTAAACGCGAGGCTGAAAAACTCTGTTATATCAATCAAAGGAGGCCTCAAGAACCTTGACCATAACAGCAGGGCATGAAAGGGGCATCCTACTCCTAATACAATCCAAATCAGAATGCATCCCTTCCCCCTTGGTGTTCTCCTACTTATCCTTCATGGTCCACACCTTCTCCTTGGTCTTATGCACCTCAATACCCTTCCCAACATGCCAATCAGTAATTTCAGCCATATGCTCCCCCACATCCTCAGTGGAATACCCTATCCCAAGATTGGAGGTCTCCATTCAACCAACCTCCAGCCTTACTGCCTCCACCTCAATCTAAACCACAAATCCTTCATCCTGCTCCACCTAAGCAACCTCGTATTCCTTCTCAACCAAATCCAAATCCAAACAAAAAATAGGCATGACAGGTCTATAGTGGAGAGACATCCTACCCTACCTATGTTGTGGATCTTCAAGAAATCAACCTTAGGTCTGGAAGAGTTCTTCCAGACAACCAAACTCCAACTCCACCTGAGGATATAGAAGAGGAAAATGAAGAGAGTGTTCCTAAAGCCAATCCACCTCCTTTCCCTAAAAGATTGATCCATCCTAGTCAGCAAACCCCAGAAGAGACTGAACTTCTAAGAGAAATGAAAAACTTGTGTTGTAAAAATCCCACTCCTCCAAGCCATCAAGGATGTCCCCATCCACAACAATATAATCAAGGAGAGATGCTTCAAACATCCTGAGAGGAGAAAGGAAGACACCCCTACCATTAATGTACTTGGATGATCGTTTGACTTAATGCTGGGGAGAGTGATTTACCCAAAGTATCTAGACCCTGGAAGTCTTGTGGTAGATGTGCACATTGATGGCATCATTTCCCCGCACACCTTGATTGATCTTGGGGCTTCCATCAATGCAGTGACTAAGGATACCATGCTCAAACTTAATCTCCAAGGGTCCTTAATAAAGACCACAACAATATTGAAACTTACAGATAAATCCACAATAGCTCCCAAGGGAGTTGTTCAGGATGTGATGGTATCTATTGATTCTTTGGAGTACCCTACTGACTTCTTAATTCTCCAGCCCAAGACCAAATTCAATGGTTATTCTCTCATCCTTGGAAGGCCGTGTCTAGCCATTGCTGATGCTTACATAAGTTGTAGAGCAGGAACATGACCATTAAGAATGGGCATTTGTCCAAAAAGTTGATCTTGTACCCTCCTAATCAACCATCCCTAGAGCATGACTTACCCTTATGGTTGGAAGAGGAGGAGGAAGATGAAGTATACCACACCACATCCTACCCAATATGTACCCTAGATATTATTGTAGGATGGGGGAAACATGATGAATATGACCTTATTGATCAAATCCTCAAGAACCAACCCCCTAACACCATGCCTCTTGATGAAATGGTGAAGAAATATGAAGACAATTCTTGAACTGATTTGTGCCTATTTGACTCAAGTCCTACTCATATCAAAATGGTAGAATTTGGTCCATCTAAAACATTGAAAATCAACCCCTCTCTGAGCCCATCAGGGAGAGAAGTTGTGCCTCATGCTGAGAGAGCACTTGGATGCTTTTTCCTAGAGCTAAGGAAATGAAGGGAGTGCATCCTTTAGTGTGTACTCACCACACATACACTAGGGAAGGATGAAAACTAGTGCGCCAACCTCATAGGAGAATGAACCTAGCCCTCAAAGACATAGTCAAAGAAGAATTGGAGAAGTTGTTGGATGTAGGGTTCACTTACTCCATCTCAGATAGTGAGTGGGTGTCCCCTCTAGTTTTGCTCCCAAAGAAGAATCCAAAGTGGAGGATCTATGTGGATTATAGAGAGCTAAACAAAGCTACTAAGAAAGTCCATTTTTCTCTACCATTCATTGATCAAGTCTTGGATGGTCTTGTAGGGAAGAAGTTATTCTCTTTCTTGGATGGATTCAGTGGTTATAATTACATCCAGATCAGCCCAGAGGACTAAGATAAAACCAACTTCACTTATCCTCTGAGTACCTTTTCTTAAAGGGTCCTTCCTTTTGGATTATGCAATGCCCCTCCCACTTTTCAAAGGGCAGTTCTGAGCATCTTTGCTGAGCTAGTCCATGACTATGTAGAAATCTATATGGATTATTTCACTCCCTATGGGTGTGATTTCCTGGAGGCTCTCTCTAACTTGGGGAAAATATTAAATAAGTGCATTGAAATGAACCTATCACTTAGTCCCAAGAAGTGTGAATTCTTTACGAATGCAAGGACTATTTTGGGTCACTCAATATGCCAAGAAGGACTGCAAGTGGACCCAAATAAAATTTCTATCATAAAAAGGGTCCCTAATCCTCAAAAGAAGAGGCATGTCAAGAGTTTCTTGGGCTTAGCTAGATACTACAAGATATTTATCAAGGACTTCAGCAAAGTTCCCTCACCATTGTTTGGATTTCTGGCCAAGGACTCTAAATTTTGTTGGTCAGAAAGTTGCCAAGAGGCCCTAGAAATCTTGAAGGACAAGTTGACTATTGCACCCATACTTAGAGTCCCAAATTGGGCTCTTACTTTCAACATCCATTCTAATGCATCTACCAAAGCTATATGAGAAACTCTAGGCTAGATATATGACAGGTTTTCTTATGCCATTTACTTCATTAGAAAAAATCTATCCAAGGTTGAATTGAACTACACTGTGACTTAAAAGGAAATCCTAGCTTTTGTCCACTTCCTAAACAAATTCAGACACTAAACTAGATATCAATCATTTGTGCATATTAATCATGCTTATATCAAATGCTTAATGAACAAAATTGATGTGAATGCTAGAATTATTAGATGGTTGATTTTATTACAAAGTTTGATTTAATTATCGTGTGTTGTGCTGTGAACAACCCCCCCCCCCCATTTATTTTTAAAATCTCTTAGGAAATAATTATATAAATAAATGGGGACCCTTTAAAATTTTAAAAAAACATTGGAAAATAAAATAGTTTAGGGTTTCAAAAAAACATAGGAAAATAAAATAGTTTAGGGTTTTAAAAGGAAACATTTGATTTTTTTTTAATAAATAAATCCAAATTCATTAGGCCCGAACAACTCAAATGAGCCTGCCTTAAAGAAATCCCGACATATCGCATTTCATAAGTCTCAATGAACAATTCACTATTTTATCCTTTCAAAATTTGCGATGCGATAAAGTATAGCCCTGAGAACAAAACATGTCCAAAAATCAAAAGGCTTGAGTATTGTTGAAAAAGGTACTTTGTATCAGGAATTGCCTGCATTGCAATTTTATAACGAACATGATATATGAAAAACCCAAGGACCATTCTGATTGTGATATGTGATAAACCATCCAGAATCGATAAAACAATTAATGCAATCTATAAAAATGTCGCTCCGAGATGAATCGAAAATTAGCAAAGGCTTGTCGCTCCTTTCACCTCCAATCTTTCGATTATGATAAAGATACTTGCTAAAAGGCACAATTTTAGTAAAATCATATGAATGAATAATTCAAAGGAAAATCCGTGCTTATTAATCATCAGCTGGGCCCACTCTAATGCCACCTCATCCTCATGATTTCGCAATCGCAAAACTCCTTTAGCTATATCCATTCCCCTATACTCCAAAACCTTTGATTGCGATATTGCTATCATTGCATCACGCACTTCCCATACCCAAAGAAATGGTATAATGATATCACTATCGCATATCGGCAGAATACATGGGAACATGCTATAAATAACATTTGGAAGGTTTTTGTGATACATTAATAAGATAATAAATTACCACAGGAAGCCATGATTTCAATTATTAAAGACTTCTAATGGTATTTATGATTTAAATAAATAAGGCGATTTGATGGCTTGTATATATATTTGTTCACATTTAAACTATGATTCCTATCATTTCACGTCTTGCATGTTCAAACGCTTCCACATCTCAGATCTATTTCTCTTCATTCTCTGTGTTTCCAATTTGCAGGTTTAACCCGAGAAGAAGCTGTGTAACAGGATGACTAAGACAAAGAAAGAAAAGAAAGCCATGGAGACTTCAAAATCTGCACCTTCTACTTCCGATGGAACAGATATGCCCCCTTTTTTCTCATATACTACATGCACAATAGCCAGTGGAACATCTTCGTGGGAATCCATGTACCAATTGCTCGAAAGCGAAGGGCCTAAGTTAATTCAAAGAGTGGAAACATCAAATGCTACTTCCTCTTCTGAAGCCTCCAACTGTGAAGCCACCGAATCTTTTCTTCACAAGATCGTTGCACGACCCAAGATGCTTCCTTATACCAATATGGTAAAATGGATAATTGAGAATATTAACATTGCCAATAGGACATTCTTAACTTCAAGAAAAATAGACATCAGGTCCTTTACAACTGAAGACTTGAAAAAAATGTACCATATACCTGACCCACAGAAGGTGGATGGGAAATCTTTCCTTGAGCACTTTGCAAGAGAGAATGATGTAACATCATATACAATTAAACAATGGAGATCCTACCCAAACAAACAAAAGAATGAGAAATCAGTATGTACTCTATATTTTCTCTCGCCACTCCCTATTCATATATGGTAGCTATTATGCGTAGACTATTTGGGCACCCTAATATACCGAAGTTATCAGTTGAATGGTTCCTCTTATTGAGGAAGCAATCAATTCTTTTATAGTGTATTGGGGCACTATCCTTTCAAATAACATTCCCTTTCAAATTTGAGAGTTTAGGCAACACCGATATGTTACTACCAGAGTAGTTCTACCATTTTTTATGAGTGCATATATCATGGATGAAATCTATTTCACTACCAGTTTACCAACCATGGGATGGAAATGGACTATTCAAGATCCCACTCCCATCCATATATATCATAAAACCTTGTGGGGATCTAATTTCCACACCCATTTCTATAAAAAATTCAAGGATTTATGCTACCCATTCACCAAGCCGTTTTTGAAAAAAGAGCCCCAAGGTTGCCTGATGAGGCCAAGATTGATTTCATACCAATAGGAAGTGTAGGTTTTAACCCCATACAGAAATTACCTGCATATGAATTCTAAAACACATAAAATAAACAATGCGAGAGCATAACACATAAAACACATATACATAGAGATTTCCCCTGGATCCCAAAATCGGGACTACCAGCTTGATTTTTCATTATATTCCTTTCAATGCTACAATACATATTTATACATGCCAAAGCATCCAATACCATGGAACGAAAACCATCGTGTCCAAAAGCATGGACCAAAAACCATCGCGTCCAAAACCATGGACCGAAAACCACCACGTCCAAAACCATGTGTGAAAATCATGCACAAAACCATAGGTAGGTTTGCCCAACCTAATATAGGGTTGAAAAAGCAAAATTTTCTGGGGCGCTGCCCCAGACCCCATAGAGGGGGGTTACCTACACCCCTCAAACCCCCTATGACCCCCCCGCTACGTAATCGGCGCAATGAAGGGGCAGCTCCGCCCCCCCTCTAACCCCTTGGTTAACTATGTGGGCTAGTCGTGGAAAGAATATAACACAACCCAACATTCTCCCACTTGTTGTTTTCTTTCCA
>APFE030083692.1:61506-72326 GCA_000404065.3 Pinus taeda
TGCAACTCCATTTTGCTCAGGTGTGTATGGAGTAGTCTTCTGTCGTGCTATACCACACTTCTTACAGAATTATTCAAATTCCTTACTGCAAAACTCTCCACCATTATCTATCCTCAACACCTTTATCTTCTTCATTGTCTGGTTTTCCACTAGAGCCTTAAATTCTTTAAACTTTTCAAAGACTTTATATTTCTTCTTAGGGAAATATATCCATGTATTCCTTAAGAAGACATCTATAAATGATACATAGTACACAGACTTACCCATTGATGGAACCTTCACAGGTCCAAACACATCACTATGCACAAGTTTTAATATCTATTTCACCCTCTTACCACTAGAAGGGAAACTCACCTGATTCTACTTCCCATATACATAATTTTCATAGAAATCAAAATCCAAAGAACCATTACTCATGCCTTCTACCATACCTTTACCATGAAGTATTCAAAGGCCCTTCTCTCCAATATGTCCAAGCCTTTGATGCCACAGCATGGTCTTCTCTCCAGAAACCACTAGATTTTCTGCTCCACTTTCAGGAACCACAGAACTGTTGCACCCATCAACAATAGTGCTAACTTGCAGCTTGTATAGAGTTCCAATCTGAACTCCCCGCATCAATACCAGCGCTCCTTGAACCATTTTGCAGGTATCCTTCTCAAACACTATTTTTACACCTTCATCATCCAAGCTTGCTTACGGAAATCAGATTTCTGGCCAATGCAGGAATATGCAGAACACCCAAAAGTGTTCTAACCCTTCCACCTTGCAACTTCAACTTCACTTTTCCACGACCAACGATTCTAGCCTTCCTATCATCCCCCAAGAAGACATCACCACCATCATATTCTTGATACTCGTAGAACCACTATCTATGGGGAATGTAGTGAAAGGATGCACCTGAGTCAATCAACCATGCCTCATGATCTACATGTGTACTTGAAGAAGCCAAGTACATATCCCCATCTTCATCTGAGGTGGTTTTCGCTTCTACAGAAGGAGCATCATCAGATCCCTTTCCTTTGTCAGAAGCTTTGGATTTACAGTTCCTTTTGTAGTGCCCTTCCTTTCCACATTTCCAGCACACCACCTTTACAGGTTTTCCTGGAGATTTAGATCTCCCACTCGATGACTTATTTTTGTTTCTGTTTTGGGACCGTCCTCATATAAACAAGGCATCACCATTTTGGCTCTCCATATTTTTCAATCTCATCTCCTCCGTCAGCAAGGATAAGGCTATTTCATCAAACTGCAAGGCAGTTGCATTGCTACCTATTGTAATAACCAGACTATCCAACGAATCTGGTAGAGAACACAAAAAACTGATGCACTTATATTCATTTGAAATTTTAATATCAACAAATAATAACTGACTTACCACAGTATTAAATGCATTCAGATGCTCTATCATCGAGTCTCCATCTTTCATCCTCAGGTTATACAACTTTTCCAGTAGGAATAGTTTATTCACTAGAGACTTAGATTGGTACAAAGTCCCCAACTTGTGCCACAAATCCTTAGTCGTAGCTTCCCCTGATACATTCAACAATACTGAATCTGAGACACATAATCGTATTGTGCTCTTTGCCTTCCGATATAACTTCTTCCATTCTTCATTGAAGACTCATGTTGGTTTAGTACCCAGATCTACTGCGATCCACAGATCTTTATCCACCAAAAGATCCTCCATCTTGAGTTTCCACAACTCAAAACTCTAACCATTAAATTTCTCGATCTCTATCTTTCCACTGCTCGCCATCTTCTTTCACCACTAGAATTGATCCCACAGATCTCCCATTGAATAGGTCTACCATAGGCTCAAGTGAAACTCCTCAGCAACCAAGGCATCCCCTTGAAGCCAAAACATCTCCGATACCAAATGTAGTTTTTAACCTCGTACAGAAATTACCTGCATACGAATTCTAAAACATAGAAAATAAACAATGCGAGAGCATAACATATAAAACACATATACATTGAGATTTTCCCCTGGAGCCCAAAACTGGGGCTACCAACTTGATTTTTCATTATATTAATTTCAATGTTACAATACATATTTATACATGCCGAAGCATCCAATACCATGGACCAAAAACCATCGCGTCCAAAACCATGGACCGAAAACCATCGCGTCCAAAACCATGTGCGAAAATCATGCACAAAACCATAGGTAGGTCCGCCCAACTTGATATAGGGTCCAAAAAACAAAATTTTCCGTGCCACTGCCCTGGACCCCATAGAGGGGGGTTACCTACGCCGCCCAAACCCCCTGTGACCCCACCGCTACACAATTTGCATAACGAAGGGGGGGCTTGGCCCCCCCTCTAACCCCTCGGTTAACTACGTGGGCTAGTCGTGGAAAGAAGATAACACAACCCAACAAGCAGGTGGTTTGGAGAAGATATTTTTACCTACATTAAAGTCTATGGAAGTCTAGCAGCTCCTCATGTTCTCTTGTTGTATGTCCAGGATAAACTACTAGCTAGGGATATTGCCTAATAAAATGTAGGTGATGGACTGATGAAGATACAAGAAATCCCTTTGGCCTTCATTCCCCATCCAATTCGGTGTTTATGCTCTACATGATTTCAAGCATGCTACGGTTGAAATTGATAATATTACATGTTTGAATCTTTCTACTACTCTAGGCAAACAGTTTGACCCTAACAAAGCTATAGATAATTTCACTGCTCAAGTGAAAATTAGACAATTCATCATGAAGATGATGAATATGAAGACCTATTTGAATATGCTGAACTATTTTCACAAGTGCAACATTTGGCTACTTCGAAATTGAATCTAGAAAGGGTATCCCAATTCCAAGAATATAGTAAAAGAAGACTGCAAAATGTCACTTTTGATCTATTGAGGATCCCTCAACTAATTATCCTAGAGGAGAAGGATTTAGAGAAGGGATCAGAGCAAGACTCAGAAAAAGGCTCAGAACAAGGTTCACATAAACATTTAGAGCAGAAATTAGAACAGGGATCATAACACAATTTAGAGCAAAATTCATAGAAGAGTTCAGAAAAGAATTATGAACAAAAGTCAGAATAGGTTTCCAAGGATATTGAAGTGGAAGATAAATCGATAGAAGTACATACTGATGAAACTCCCTTCAATAATCAGCTGGATGAAGCCTGGGAATAATTTCATCAGCAGCTTAGAGGACAACAAGGGGCAGAAAACATTGAAATGGAGAAAACATTCACACACCCAAAACACTAGACATAACTCATTTACAGATAGGGCTACTGAGAAAGTTATCACTACATAGGAAGTTGAGATCATCTTGACATTCCCTTCATCTAAAATAGTCCTTAAGGTGGAAGAAATCCCTCCTCTTGACGTCTTTTACAATCCCAAACATCAGAATGTGGTGAAAATATAGAGGAAAAGGAGAAGAATAGAACCATCATCAACAGTCATTCCTGGTGATGTAGCTATGGATATAGTATGGAAGGATACTCCAGTTGCTCCTTTAGAGAATTTGATAAAGCTGTTTCAATTTGCAGGTGCTTATGCATCTGCTACAATTGACAAAGTAGCAGAGGTTCGACAACTGGTCAAAGAGAAAGAAGAGATAATTCAAAAGTTAGAGCAGCAATTGGTAGAAGAAAGAAAAATTATTGACAATCAAATGAAGAAAAAAATGCCTCAATTACAGTAGAGATTTGATCAATTAAATATTCAATATCATGCAGAGACCAGTACTAAGGATGTCCAAATACAACAACTCCAATTTTCATTTGATCAGTTGAAGGACAAACCTAAAATGGAGGACTTTATAAAGGACGCATTGGAGGAAAACACTCTGTTATCAAGGCAACAAGCAATGTTCTGCCAAAAGCTTTCTATCATCAATCCACTATGTTGCAAGTGATTGACTAATGAATCAATCATCCGATCTGAGGGTGACTTTCAATGACATTGATGATAAAATTTTAGGATTCATATGGCATAAGACTCTAGAAGGCAGAGCAGCAGATCTTCCTAGAACAGAGAAATCTCACAAGGAAATCCTCTTTACTGATTGGGACATTAAATTTAAACAGGTAGAAAGAGAAGTCTCCAGAGAAACCGATGCTGCAAATACAATCATTGGAACTATCAATGATAACCTACACAATGTTAACCTAATTCACCCATATGCTTCCCACACTTTTAGATGCAGTGTACATAGGAAATCTACGCATGAGGATAGGCCGGCCTCCCAAAGTTAAGCCAATGATGGGCATTTACGAGCTTAGGCAATGAATGAAAGAATAGAGACAATTGCATTCTTGAGCTTGTCATTTCAACAGTTTCTATTTTTGTATTTTTGTCACTTATTTTAAGGAGAGTTGTTTT
Organism: Pinus taeda; assembly: GCA_000404065.3. Classification (NCBI taxonomy): domain Eukaryota; kingdom Viridiplantae; phylum Streptophyta; class Pinopsida; order Pinales; family Pinaceae; genus Pinus; species Pinus taeda. Next base: position 65,857 of record APFE030083692.1, read on the forward strand.
AACCTCCTTAGAAATTTCATGTAATGTTTGTTTTTATACTTTATTTTTATTATATAAACCCTTTCATGCCTACAAAGAAAGGGTCCCCAATTTTTATAAAGAAAAAAATTGGAAGCTTGCACTACTGTACTTTTGAAGTTCATCTTAGTAGAATGATCGGATCAGGGTCCTGAAATTTTTTAGAGAGGGATTTGGAAGCTTGCATTTTGTACTTTTGAAACCATCTTAATGAGAAAGATTGGACCAGAACTATTTCTTTCATGAGTAGAGTCATATACATTGGGTACTTTTATGATTGTATATTTGTTTTGTTTATGAATTGATAGTAATTTATCTTTATATTGTTCATTATATGTATCTCTGATAATGCAGTTCTGTATTAATTCACTTCTGAACATGCTAGAGTTGCCATCCTTAATACATATATGAGCAATTTCTGAATGTTATTTGATGCGATATGTGTTTCACCAATTATTTTGATTAACTATTTAATAAAAGTAATTATTTTAAAAGATTTTCATTTCTATAAGTGTTTGATCAATCTTAATTATCATACACTAAGGAAAATTATTCTAGATCACATAAACATAAGTAAAACCTAGGTAATGGATAGATTAATATACATGTATTCGAGTTTGTAAAACACACCATCTATCACTTAGTTTTTGGTCATAAACACTCTATCCATTCTATCACATTTTTATTGGGAATTGGTCCCATTATATCCAATCGGAGCCACTATTCCGAACGAATATTCAAGTCCCCGACCGGGTGGTTTCCCCCATGTTGTTGCAGGAGGCATCAAAATTTTGGCACTGAAAGGAGGGAAACTAACTATGAATGGTAATGAGAACTCAATCTAAATTAAAAATCCATTCCAAAAGTCACTCCCCCTCAATATCACCTCCAACTTCTAGATCTTCATCCAAAACTCCTATTTCTAGATCAGAAGTTGAGCAATCACCTCTGAAATCTCCTAGTACATTTCCTGAAGCACCCTCTTCAGATTATAATCCTGAATCACCCACTTCATATTATAATCCTAAATAACCTAAAGTCTAGACTTTAATAAAGAAATTAGGAGAAATCTCTATTTTAGTAGAAAATCCTATGTTATCTGAAGCTTCTGAAGGAAGTGTAACTTCTATTTTACAACCTACTCGGATTCTAACTCATTCTCAAAGCGAGAAGCTTTGGGTTCCTCCATTTGAGTTTCATCTTCCTTCTTTCAAAGATAACACTAAGAAATTTGAGTCACAAACATCTATTAGTAAGTTTTTGTCAAATTCTCCTCCACAAACGCCTTCATTCCTTCCATCCATTCCTATTAATACCCCTTCTTCTCAAAGTACTGGTGCTAGTTCATCCATCACTAATACGCAACCTATCTTTTCTTCCACACAATCACCCTCAATATCCACCTCTTCCAAAATTCCAATAATGGCAGGAAGACAACAACAACAACAACAACAACAAAAATAACAAAAACAACCTCCACCACCAGTTAGACCATGGGCCAATCTTGAAGCTATGAAAATGGAAACACCTCTCCATGATCTACCTAAGCATCCTCAAATATGGCTACCAAAATTTAATCCTGATGATGGGTTGCCTGCTGAAGAGCATCTCCACAATTATATGTTAGCCATTAATATTAATGGAGTAGTTGAAGAAGATTGTGTTGTAAGATTATTTCCCCACACCATCTAAGGATCAATAGGTTCATGGTATTTTTCATTACCACCAGGGTATATTAATAATTGGGGCTTGTTCAAAGAACAATTCTTAGCTAAATTCAATGATAATTGAAAATTTTCATACCTTATTAACGATCATTCTAGTTTAAAAGTTAAATCAGGTGAAAAGATCAAAGATTTCAATTCCAGATTTAATAAATTGCTAAACAAAATCCCAGCCACATCAAGCCCTAGCGTTGACATCAAGATCGAGTTGTATATTTCTTCTCTTCCTTCCAATATAAAAATTTTTGTGGATAGAGCCAATATGACTACTTTAGTAGAAAACATGAAAGAAGCCCTGTCTGTAGAAAACAAAATAGTTTCATTGAAAAAGAAGTCTGCCCAGGAAGAAAGAAAGACAAAAAATACGTTTAAGGATTAATCAAAGAAGAAAGCCCCTACAGATCCCTTTGATGTTGAAGGCTTGCAAGAAGTCCTTAAAACCATGTCAAATGATATGGTATAAATTAAGAAACAGGTCACTGAGTCCTCTTCCAAAAAACCTTTTATATCCTTTAAGAGAAATCAAACATCTAATCCACAACCTTGAAATACGCTATCCAACGCTAAGTCTAATTTAGATGAAGATGATGAACAAACCACATTATCTGATGATGAAATTGATGATGAATAATTGGTTGAAGTACATGGATTGTGGGATTTTATCTTACCTACTTCCGACAATGAAGATGAGAAAGAAGCTTTCCCTGTTAGCACTAGGGGTAATGGCTCTGTTGATTCAACACAAGCAACCCAAAAGTAAAATCCTTCAACCTCTACTACCAAGGGTAAAGTGGTTAGTAAAACGTCTTTTTCTACATCTCCTCAACCAACCCCATCCTCATCTAATACCCCATCTTCATCCAATACCTTGTTAGTTGTTGATACCATGGAATATAACATAGTGGAGGACATGAAGAAAGCCAGAGAAAATATATCTCTTCATGAGCTCAGTAAGCTTAAACATCAGTAGAAGCTATTAATAAAAGAATTGAATGCAGTTCCTACTTCTCCTCTTCTTGTTGCTGTGTTATCCAAATATTCTAGAGGAATTGGTAAGACTCCCAATGATTCATCAAATAAGGTTGATTCCATTGATGCTATCTTAATTTGCAATAGATATAACTCACACACTCCCCCTTTCCCCTTGACTTATGAAATCTTCAATAAAAATTTGCACAACTACTTGATAGAATCAGGGGCCTCTTCAAACATAATACTAAGATCAATCTGCACCAAATTAAATGTTTCACCCCAAAAGTATGCAATCCACATTGTCCAACTTGATAAAACAAAAGTTGAATTCTTAGGGGAAATGAATTTAGTCAGCATTAGACTCTCTTCTAATCCAAAAGTCTATCAAGTAATTGACATACTAGTTGTTGATATTCTCAAATTTTAAGGTTTAATTCTTATCAGAGACTGGTCTGAGAAACTTCATGGCTATTTTGCAATAGATTGGTCTCACATGTGGCTCCCTTACAACAAAAATCCAAATCAAATTAGAATTGACAAAGAAATAAATTTGAAACATACAGTAACTGATTTTGAAGATGAAAATGAACCATTGGCTTTTAACAATAATATGTTTGGAAACTACTATGTTGAGTCATTTTTAAGAAATTTCAATGCAGAGAAGTCACCTTTGTTGGATAGCTCTATTACTTCCCAGATTGAGAAATTTTCTCAAACAGATTCTTCCGTATGTATAAATCTTATAGATAAACCATTAGTTACAACATTATTTTGGACATTATATTTTGATGGGTCTAAATCCAATGATGGTGCAAGAGACGGTTGTATATTAATTAGTCCAGAAGGAGAAAAAAAATGCTAACATGTAGGTTGGGATTCGAATGCACAAATAATACCGTCGAATATGAGGCATTGATCTAGGGTTTGTATAAAGAAATAGGTCTTGATATCAATATCTTAAAGTATTTGGAGATTCTAAAATTGTTATCAAACAAGTAAGAAACACCATTCATTGTCTCTCCGAGAATTTAAAAAATTACCAATCATTGGTTCAAGACCTTACTTTACATTTTTTTAGCATTCAACATCTCTCCTATCCCTAGATTTCAAAATGCAAGTTTTGACCTTCTGGCTAATATAGCATCCAAGCTTGTACCATCAGAAGACTACAGTCTAGATAGGTTTTCCATAGAATCAAATTTTCAACCATCCATTCCCGATAATGTCACCAATTGGAGAGTGTTTAATGACGACGAAGATATCCTAAGATTTTTAACATCTGAAGGATTATATGATGATAAGATAATTGATGAAAATGAACACGATAATTAGTTGAAACAAAAATCCATTGAGAATCCCATACCTAAATATGTGGTAAAACTTTAAGATCTTTATGATCTAAAAGATAGATTTAAGAAGGCTACTAATTCTAAACTCCAAATTTCAACCTTAGGGTTTACTATAGTCAAGCTTGGAACTGATATCAAACCACAAAACATCAATCTAGGACTTGGTCTCTCACCTGATGAGAGATTAGCCTTTATTCATTTGTTAAAAAAGTATAAAATTATCTTTTCTTGGAGATACAACGATCTTAAAACATATGATACCTCCATCATACAACACACTATTCCCATGATATCCATTGACAAGCCAGTACAACAGAAATTAAGGAAAATTCACCCCAATCTAGAAAGACAAATCAAGTCTGAGTTGATTAAACTCCTTACACCCAAGATTATCTTTCCTGTTAGGCATTCAAATTGGGTTTCAAACTTGAGACCTATCAGGAAGAAGAACGGCGACATTCACATCTACATAGATTTTAGAAATCTAAGTAAATCTTGTCAAAAGGACAATTTCCCATTACTGGCCATGGAACAAATATTGCAATCAATAGTTGGTTCCGAACTAATGTATTTTCTTGATGGATTTCCAGGATATAACCAAATCTTGGTTCACCTAGATGATAGGTTAGATACTACGTTCAGGACTAATTGGGGGACATATGCCTACTAGAAAATGCCTTTTGGTTAATAAATGTAGGGGAAACCTTCCAAAGAGCGATGGATATAGCTTTCAAGGTTTGATAAACAAAATTGTTGTCATTTACTTGTATTACATAACTGTTTATTCCAAGAAGAGAAACAACCATTTACATGACTTGAAGGAGATCTTTGGACATTGGAAGAAGTATGAAATTTCATTAAATCCAAAGAAATCTTATTTTTCTCTAAATGAAGGTAATATTTTAGGTTTTATTGTATCCAAAAAGGGAATCTATATCAATCCTGATAAAATAAACAAAAGTTATGAAATTTCTTTGCCCCACAATAAAAACTATGCAATCCTTTCTAGGTCAGATAAATTTTGTTAAGAGATTTGTCCCTGACTTTTCCCAAATTGTTTTACCATTACAAACCATGAGTAATAAAAATGCAATCTTTAAGTGGGGACATAATGAAAGGGAAGATTTTGATTTAATCAAACAATCCATTATGAATGCGCCCTCTTTAACAACTCCAAATTTTTCTAATCAGTCCATCTTGTACACTTTCACTTCTCAAACATCTTATGCAGTTGTTCTAACACAACTTAATGATCAATAAATTGAAGCGCTTATCTCTTTCTTTAGTTCTAATTTTCAAGGTGCTGAACTAAATTATTTAGAGGTGGAGAAGACATATTTTTTTGTCTTCAAATCTGTAAAGCACTTCAAGCCTTTTCTCCTAAAAACACGCTAAAATAATAGTCCCATTCTTAGTAGTGAGACAATTTATTATGCAAAGGAAATTAGAAAAAAAAGGGCAAATTAGGTAACATCCTTGCAAGAATATGATATTGACATTAAACTAGGCAAAACTGTCAAAGGACAAGGTTTTTGTAGATTTCTTACAAGAGCTTCCAACCTACCAGTAGATGCAGACTCAGGTAGTATTGTACACATATATGAGGTAAGCCTAAATGATTCAGAGTCCTAAAATGCTGATCTCATTTTCTATTTAAAAAATGGATATTATCCCCTTGAACTCATTCACGAAAGAAAAAGGGCTTTAAGATTAAAATAAAATCAATATGAAATCATTAATGATGTGTTATTGAGAAGAAATTATGACTTTGTATTATTAAGATGCCTAGAAAAGTCTAAAGCACAGAAGGTTTTGCAGGAACTGCATGATGGACCAACTGGTGGAAATTTTGGAGGAGATACTACTGCACATAAGATCCTGCATGCTAGGTACTATTGGCCAACTTTGTTCAAGGATATCCATGAATACACGTGGAAATGAAAAATATGCCAGACTGCTACTGGAAGACAATGAAACCCAACCTTACCTCTGCAACCAGTCAACATTGAATAACCTTTTGAAGAATGGGGACTGGACATCATAGGTGAGATTGTTCCTCATTCTTGAAAACAACATAAGTGTTGAAAATAATACTGAGAGGGGGGGTGAATCAGTATTATCAAGTCAAATAATCCTTTTCAAAAACCAAATTGTATACACTACTTCAGTTAATTAAACTTGCTTATATACACAACTATTCAGAGGTAAACCAGCATACACAGAGCAAACCTTTTAATTTTCTTAAACTTTCAAATAATGTTTGTTAATCTGAGATGCAGCATCAAATAACCAGTAACCAGAGACAGTAAAACAGAGCAGAAAAACAATCACACACAAGAACACCAGATATAAGGTGGAAACCCAATGTGGGTGAAAACCACCTGCTGCAATTCGTCTCTATCTTTCT
>APFE030083693.1:0-13040 GCA_000404065.3 Pinus taeda
ACTAGATTTTACGCTTGTGTTTGTCTTCTCTTTGCTTGTGCAGGTGTCCGCCCACGAGGATAGTGGAGGATTGTGACCGGCTGGAGCAAAGGAGCGAGAGTGACATCTCTTCATCAAACATAGCGCTGGAATCCAAGTAGGTGTTCATTACCCACTTTGTAATTGCAACTAGGAACTTGCAGAGTAGCATTGATTGGTTGTTGCTAGACCCGTTCTGGGCTAGTAGGGATCGCCTCTATCGGTAGAGGGGATTTACCTCTCCAACAGCGGGATCAGCTAAGATGGAGTAACAACAAAGAGGGCAACTTCAATATCAAGGAAGCAAAAGGTATTCTCCTTGATTTGGATTCCCAAGTTCCAAATAGGACTTGGCAGAAGCTTTGGAGACACAAGGGCTAGATGAAAATCAAACTCTTTATGTGGCTGGTTCACCACAGGAAAATCTTAACCTGGGACAACATTAGAAAAAGGGGTATCCAGGGACCCTCCAGATGCTAGTTTTGTGAAGCCCAAGAGGAGACTTTGGAACATCTTCTCAACCGTTTCTCTTTTACTGTTAGGTTATGGGATTTTTTTGCCAACATCTTCAATCAGTCTGATAGAGACAAAGAAAATATTACTAACACTCTAAACAACTGGAGGAATAACTTTTCGGATTATGAGGTTATCAACTCTGCCTGGGCTCTTCTGCCAAGCTTCATTATATGGAATGTGTGGAAAGAAAGAAACAAAATAATCTTCAAAGAGGAGAAGAATTCCTCTATTCATCTGGTGGAGCTAGTCTTAAAATAGCTTAAGGAGACAGTTGGGACCACAGTAAGGGATATCCCCAAAAATCCTCCCTCAGTAACAGAGTTAAGAATTCTCAGACAGTTAGGCATGCAGGGGCTCATTCCACAAGGCCTAGACAGGAAAATACTAATGAGATAAATGGATAAAGAATTCTGGAATCCTCCCCCCGGAAGGTTTCTTAAAGTATAACATTGATGGAGCTTCTAAAGAAACATGGGAATGGCTGGCTTTGGGGGAGTTCTCAGGGATGATACCGGAAGCATAATCTTCCTCTTCCATGGACACTTAGGAAAAGCTACCAAAAACATGGCAGAACTAATGGCTTTGGAACAATGCTTAGATCTTCTGAATCAAGACAATTGCCAAAATGTCATAATAGAAGCTGATTCTGAGTTAGTCATCAACGCAACCAAGAGAATCAGTCATGGAACAGGGCTGGAAAAGGTTACAAAACACTGGAGATTAACTCGGGTTCTCCATAAAATCTAGGGACATCTACAGGAACTATGCACACTTAGATTCATCCATGTGCGAAGAAAAGCCAACAAACTGGCAGACATTCTTGCCAACCAAGGTGTCAGATGTAAGGATAGCACAATTCTGATGGAGTGGCATGCAATGCCGTAGAGCAACCTGAGAAAGCTATGCCATAACCAGGCAGAAGAGGAAAAAGAAGTGTTTAAGGGAAAAAAACTAAAGAAGCAAATTAGTAATGTGCATACTTTAGCAGGTTATACAATTTTTGTCAGAGAGGTCTATGATGGAAGGTTGGCCAGGGATGGCCTCAGTAGTCATGGTTACCACCATCAGGAATATCCCCAACGTAGGGTGAGGGGTTTTCTTAGACTGGAGAGAGGTTGAAGGCAATATGCCTCAATTCCAGTGGCGAGAGTTAAAACCACTACCTGAATTTCACACCGCTTTCATCCCTAAGGTGGTTTCGAAAAATTTGCAGCGAAGCCATATAACGCATGACACATGGATGAGGGTGGGGTCCAAAAACCACCCTCATCGCACACTAAATTTCGTTGGCTTTCGTTGAGTGATAATCGGCTCAGCTGTCCGATGGTGCAAGGCAGATCAACGGTTGGGAATGAGCGAGCAGTTTGGTGGGGTCTGAGGGTTAACCTTCTTGCCTCTTCCTGGAGCGATGTATATCTCCGCCGTCAAATTTAAAAAGAAGAATGAATGACAGTGATTAAAATGCAGGAAGGTGTTTGGGAGGGCGATTACATGTGGGGAGGGCTCATATGACCTGAGATTCCCGAGGCCTTTTCATGTTTGTATTCAAAACGGGTTGGGCGGGCACTTTTAGGAAGTCGAGGGCTTGGCTTCAAAAGGGCATTTTCATTTTTTGCCTAAGGCCACACAGTTTGACGAAAATATGTATATATTATAAATTTTGTTTGAATTAATGATATGAAGGCACGACTCTTGCTTTAGCAAAAACAAAAAAGAACACATTTGGTCTCTTATTGTAAATTAGAATACTTGTATTTTATTAACAAAACAAGATTACAGAGTTTTATGTTTCAGATCTCACCTACCATTATATATCATAAAACTGAAATAACCTAGAAAACGAAATACCACATAAAATATAGAGAAAAATGCTCAATCCATATCAACAAAGCATAACACCACCAACCCATTATCGCCATATAGACATAAGTAGCAGAATGAAATCAGGCTCACAAAAGAAATATCTTCTATGATCACTAAGTTATAAACCATAGAATTGAAGCAAACATATTGAACTGAAATCAACATAATAAAGCATAATCTTTAGTTAACCAATGTTTAAATGCCACCAAGAGCATATATCATCACCATCTAAGATCATAACCCAAATAAAAACATAACCTGCAATCCTCCTGATGGGAGACAACATAATGCACATGAAACTAGTACTAATAAGCAAAAGGACACCATCCACTAAGTAATTTAGAACCCATAGTAACCAACATGAACAGAGAACCAACCATCTATGTACGAAGCCAGATATAATAGCAATTAGCTTCCATCCATATCAAAATACATAAGAGAGAACCATAACCTTGCCTCCCAAACTCATAACCAACCATAAGAACATAGACTCATCCATAACCACATAGAGCCACTAACAATATCATCAAATGCACAACCATATTCAAAAAGCATACCAGAGAAACAAATCTCCACATTATAATCTAAACTTAATTGCCACATACCAAAATTGACTGCAAAAGGACATGAAAGCCTACCATATCTAATCATGATCAAAAGAGGATATTGCAGATAATGCCTAAGCACCAGAACCCAAAGGATCTGTGAGGTCACCAAAATCATAATCGCTCTTAAGAAAGCCCTCAAGTCAGGCCAGACGAGAATCTAGATTATCTAAACAAAACCTTTGATTATGGAGCATGTGTTTAATGTCCTCAAATCATATGTTATATCTTATAGTTAGTAAAAATAGTATTTTTTATTTAATGTGTAAACAAATATTTCAAAAAAAATATGTTTTAAATATATTTTATTTGTTGAAGATTATAAATTTTTGGGTTGGCTTTTATTATAAAATGATAGTAAAAAATAAAATATTTGATTAATTTCTACATATAAATTTAGATTTTTAGAGATGTTTGAATAATCTTTTTTGGAAGAAAACTAATTTTAGGAGGTGAGACACATTGTCTCACACACTTTTCCCAACATGTTTCATTTGAGGAATAAGATTGATTATAGATTTTTGGCTTGGACAATTTTGATAAGATGATAATAAAGTATCTTATTAATTTCCACGTATCAATTTATATTGTTAGAAATGTGGTAAGTCCCTTTTATGGAAAGAAACCAACTTTAGGAAGTCAAACACCTTCCCTCTCTCTCTCACACAATAGTTCTATTGAGGTTTAAACCTAGGTTGTTTCCATGAAAAAACCTCATCCCAACCACTAAACCACAATGTATATATGAATTGATAAAAATTAAACCCATATTAGACTTCCATGGAGTTCAAACCTATATTATAAGTGGAACACTGTAAAATTTGAAAAAAATCAACATTTTATTTAACAATTTTTTAATGAAGGGTATTTAACTTTTCAATTGCAGTATAATTGTTTTTTGAATTTTTTGGTTATGAAAAGATTAGATGAAAATATATATTTCAACATAAAATTAAACTTTTCCCTTCAAATTTCATCATTACTGGCAAGTGTTGTAAGCTCACAATACATTCAACAAATATGAAAACATAGAAAATTCATAAGTTATATCTCAATAATTAGAGTTTATATTCCATTTCATATCAAACAAGGAGATACAAATTATTTTGTTTAATGTTAGAATTAATCACTCTAATGTAGGTTGTGAGTGTTGTAAGTCACACTATACTTTAAAAGATAAACATGCATCATATTTGTAAGTGGAAAGTTCATAATTATCACTTGTATTGCATTTCATATTAAAGAAAGGGACACTCTCATGAAGTGTTAAAATTTGTTTATTAAAATGTTGGTAATAAAGTATTTTGACCATAATGTGTGTAAATCTCCATTGGAAGCTCAAGATACCAATGTCTATACATGACCCACATGTCGTTTTCATGACCAAAATCACGTCTCATGTACAACACACATGATAACATATTATGTGACATCATGTATGACACACAACATATCATATATACTCTTCTCACGTACAATAGATACCATAACATTTGCTCATGTCTAATATATGATACACACCATAACATATAATTCTCACATCTCGCATAAACCATAACTTACATTTAAATATATTGTGTGGTGTGTCTATGTGGTTGTCATTTACTAAGAATAATCATACAAGGATGCATAAATTTTAGCATAATTACAAATTTCACACAAGTCAAAGTCGAATAAATTAGATTGAACATTATCCTACGTTAACAATAAGTAAATTAACTTTATACATACATTTTTGACATTTAAATAAATTTCAAAACACTATTACTATGCTAAATAACTTGATGCCTAAAGGAGAATCCTTCATAACCATTTAGCATGTGATAATTTACCATATCCATATGTTGATATTGTATCATGGCCACACAAGCTCCACATTAGCACTGCCAACTCTTATTTTGTCATATATCACAGTTTATCTTAATCTTTCCAATGTAGAGTTAATCCTCAAGTAGTTGTCAAAACTTGTTGTAATGCAAACTCAAATCACGAGTTATTAATGGTAGGACCAATTGTCCCAAAAAGAAGGAGCTAAATCATCCAATCCTCTTGGGGCATTACTCTACCCCATTTTTCAATGACCCTATGACTTAAATGTTGCACAAACTCCTTAAAGTGGATCTCAACAATTTGACGTTTTTGACCCCATAAATCGAGTCATTCAAATGGAACATTAGTTTTCCTAATTACATGGCATCACCATCAAAAATGAATTAATGAAACTTCATTTGGGTGCCTTACATATATACCCTAAACATTGGCAATGATATAAAATATACCACTAAAGTTTTACATATACATAGTTTCTCTTTGACCTTTGTAAACACTTTGAAAAAAAGATTCATTATTTATGATAATTGTCTAAGATTAAACAATAATACAGTTAAAGAATTCATCTCTTCTTTTGACAAACTCCCATATATAACAAAAATATGTTTGATACTATTTTTGAAAAGTTAATTATCAATATTTAAAAAATATACATATATCCAAAACTCTTATTAGTTCATCCTACTACTTAGTTGGGAGTCTCTCAACGAGCCCAACAAGCCCAAAATGTCTTGAATGCTCAAATGAAAAATAACATTTATTCCTCATTCTTGTTATAATATTTCTCGCCTATTAATCCCTATGTATTCTCCCCATTCCTCATAAATCTATATGTTAACTCTCATTAAAAAAAAATTGCACATGACAAATTTAATCATGAGAAAATTAAACATAAATCTAAGGTGAGAAAAACTCTTTAAGGCATTTTTGGAGAAATTGAAGTTATAACTCCATGTAATATCTCTCCACTTGTTGAATACATTCTCCCATCGAATCCATAGGATGTGGAACCACATATATCCATCAACGCCTCAACCGATATTCTACTTCCCAAATCCTTATATGGTTGGCTACATCAAACATCGTATAGTCATTATCTTAATTTACAATGGTAGAATCCATAAATTCATACATCAATGTGTAGCCTAGGAGGTACATCGATATAGCCATGTTGTGAACAACCTATTGATCATGATTATTGATGGAGGTTCCATTAAATGCAATGGTCATTATGAAAATATGCATTTTCAAATGGGTGAGATTATAGTTTGAAAATCAACTATTTATTTTTTATTGAAATGGGTGGTTGTGATATAGTCTCAGGTGTTAAATAGTTATGAACATTAGTTCCCATCATCATGGATTTTAGTGAGTTATAATTAATTTCCAATAAGAGGGGTGTCACTACACTTTCAAATGAATCAAAACTAATTCTATGGACATCATCAACACCAATTATATATAAAAGATTTTTAAAAAGGGGATTTAGACATTATGGTTCAATTCAATGCCATCGAGCTTTTGAGATACCATCTCAATCCATCCATATTGACATTTAGTTAGTCTTTTCCAAACATTAATTTAGGTTTGAAACTCCCCAAGGCCTACTACCCTCCCAAGGTGAGGATGATCGTTTTATTATGCTCATACTAGGTAGTTGTCCACCTAATGTATTCTCATATCACCATCCTTTTCCCATAAAAATGAGATCATAGAGATAGCTCATAAATTGCTAACCATTGGTGTCATCTGCCCTAATACTATCCTTTATTTGTCACTAGTAATCATGGTCTTCAACATGGAAAATTTGAGGGGCTAATATTCATGGTCCTCAACATGGTAAATTTTAGGGGCTAATATTCACAAGTGGGCTAATTTTCCATGTCTTTTTCCAAAAAAAATATTCGCCAATTTCCATTTTTTTGTAAAAATAATTTGTCAAAAATTTGTCTTATAAAATTATTTTACCTTAAAAATCACCAAAATTTTATGTAGACTAATATAAAATAACTAGAAATCTAAATATTTTTACAAAAATATTGTCAAACATTTAACAATTTGCATATTAAGGACTAGTGAGATTCGTCAAATTTTGGTTTGCGTGAATGTTTTCTTCTTGTAGTCAAGATATCATAGATGACAACTAGCATGCTTTGACATAAATACATACATAATTTATAAATGAAACATTCTTCTTGAGAAATTCTTTTCTTAATGTTATAAGTCGATTATTTTGTGTAATTCTTTTCATAATGTTATAAGTTGGTTGATTATTTTGAGAAAGTAGAAGGAAATGACAAGGGAATTGACATAAAGATGAGAATTAAAGTTTCAATAAGTATTTTGATGTGATACTAATTTGTACGATGAGATTTAAATGTTTTTGGTTTCTTAAGGGGTTAAATCTTTAACTTAAAATTATGAAAAATAGTAACTTTTTGTTTACTTAGCATTTGTGAGGGTTTGTATTTATCTTTAAATAGTGGGAAATCTATCATAATACAATTGTCAAACAAGCAATGGCGACAACCATCACTAACTATTATCAGCAAATGTAGGTTTTCTCATTGTTGTTATATATATGTGTGTGTGCGTGTGTGTGTGTTGTGTGTTAAAAATCTAATATTTAAAGGTATTTGACAAAAGTGAAGATGTATTTCTTATACATCACTAATAAGTCATTCCAAGTGGTGTAATTTTCTTTAATAATTATTTTCAATGTATATTGCGTTTTACCTATTATGCTTGAAAGATAAAGTAATAATTATACTCTAATAATTATATTATTGAATATATTAAATCACTAGCATGTACATGAATGGTCACAACAAAACTAGTTTAAACACATTTGTTCATCAATATTACTCCCCTTAGATGATTGGGTTAAAACCAAACCTTCAAAGATTCAATGTTTAAGTTTCTTCATCGTACCAAAGATATCTCATTTTTTGAATGACAAAACATAATCAAATAGTGATACAAATTATTAAGCTAAAACTAAGTGTTCAAATAGTTCACTATCATCTTCAAATTTGTTGAGAATTTATTATAAATTTTTGGGGTGGGTTTTTTTGTTGGATAAAATGATAATAAGCAATAAAGTATTTGACTAATATCCACATACATATTTAGATTGTTAGAGATGTGTGAATTTGATCCGGATTTAAATAGGAACGCAACAAGATACAGAGATAACCATATACAGAAAGATGCAGCGGAAATAATACTTCATTTCATTAATGGAAAATACTGAAATATGCTTACAACCAGAAATGGAAATAAACCAGCTAGGGCAATGGTAGCTTATCTCTGAGAAGAGATGTGGTCGCTACATGCCTCTGAACTGTCTTACAATGAGGTTCGAAGGCCTATTTATTGTTGAGAAACAATGGAAAACCCTTCACATCCAGAAACCTAACCCTAGAAGATGAAACGCCAAATTGTGGGCCCCGTTTTGGGGTGAGTTGGATAGCCAACTTCCGAGGGTTGCGAATTGGTCATATTATCTCCGTTTGACGCGCATGATAGCCCGTTGGAAATATCTCTCCGAGAACTACGACGGAAAAGAAGATTTTTTGACAGAAAAACTGCTGGTGGTAGATTTCCCAAAAAAACGTCGTTTAGGGCCTCAAAACGGCTCCGGAAGTTTAGGACCCGAAAAATTGCTAAAAATAGTAAATTGTGCTATACTTAAGGAAACTGAAAAACTGAAAGAAACAGTTGTGGGGGTCCAAATGGGATAGGTGGGTGGCCACCAACATCCACCTAGATCAGAATTCTCTTTTATGGAAGGAAACTAATTTTAGGAGGTGAAACACTTTCTCTCACACACTTTTCTAAGTATGCTTCATTTAAAGTATCTTATTAATATTCACATAACAATTTGGATTGTTAGAGGTGTGTATTCCCTTTTATTGAAGGAAACCAACTTCAGGATGTTAAACACATTCCCTCACACACACCACAATGGCTTCACTCAACCTCTAATATATCACGTGTGATTGTGGCATACTAAAAAATATCCCTAATTTGACTACATATTAGAAAATGGCTCTAAAAATCACATTATTTAACCCCCTACCAATACGAACCCATTACAAATTCCCAATAAAATACTCCTAGTTTTACTAGATATTGTAGGTATCCATTTTTCATTAATATTTTTCTACCGCTTTATATTTTTTCATTAACTTTGAGCTTCATTTTTTATATTAGCCAATATAAAAACCCTTTACCCTCTAATATATGGTCAATATATTATGTCATTTTTTCCTCAATATATATCCCGCAATATAAATGCATGTGACATGGTATTGCTCCCCTAGTAAAGCACCCATAACACACACATACATAATAACTCTATTGAGGTTTAAATCTAGATTGTTTCCATGGTAAAGTCCCACCCCAACCAGAATGTATATATGAATTGATAAAAATTAAAACCAATTAAACTCTAAAAAAAATCAAACATATCTTAAAATTGAACACTCCGAAAATTGAAAAGTCAACATTTTAATTAATTTTTTTAATAAAAAATATATTTAACATATCATTTTAATTAAAATATAACTATTTTTTTTTTTTGGCAATTTTTCATTAAAGAAAACTTCGATAAAACTATACCTTTCAACATAGAATTATTTTTTCCATTTCAAATTTCATCACACTTGCAAATGCCGTACATCTACAATACACTCTACAAATTTGACAATATAGAAGATTTGCAAGTTGCGTCAAGAACCATAGTTTGTATTCCATTTCATATTAAACAAAGAGATATGGATGCGTATGTTTAATGTTGGAATTGATGGCTCTAATGTAGATTGTGTGTTGTAAAATCACATTAGACTTGAAAATGATAAACATAGAAAATATTTGTAAGGGGCAAGTTTATAATTATCACGTGAATTGCATTTCATATTAAAGAAAGAGAGACTCTCATGCAATGCTCAAATTTGTCATAATGTATTTTGGCTATGGTGTGTAAATCTCTTCCATTGGATGCTTCATTCGATGTTCGTAATGTATTTTGAGAAATTATTTTCTTAATCTTGATTGTTTTGAGAGTTTTGAGAAAGTGGAGGGAAAATGATTGTGTAAGATTTGAAATTAAGTTGTTATTTTTTTTATCTAATTTTTTTTAAATTTGATAGGAATTTATTGAAATCGCAAGTTTGATGGGTAACTCTTACACAATCAAAGTGGTTTAGAGGTTTTTCAGGGTGCTAAATCTATATATACAGTCAAAAACCTAATTTAAATAACACAAATCAAGATTTCACCTCAAATATTTCCATAGAATTCAAAAATCCAAAAAATCACACTCAAAACAACTCCATTTAAAATTTCGTTTTAAATGTGTATTGAAATTATTTTATTAATCTTGATTGTTTTGAGAAAGTGAAAAGGAAAATGACAAAGTAAGTGGTTTGAAATTTCATTTTAGATGTGTCAGTAATATATGCATGAAATGTTCTTCTCGACAAATTCTTTTCCTAATGTTATAAATTGATTAAAAACTAGTTTAAATAACACAATTCGAGTTTTCACCTCAAATATTTCCATAAATTCAAAAATCCAAAAAATCACACTAAAAAAATTTCATTTTTAAATGTGTATTGAAATTATTTCGTAATCTTGATTGTTTTGAGAAAGTAAAAAGGAAAATAACGAGGTAAGTGGTTTGAAAGTTCATTTTAGATGTGTCATAATATATACATGAAACGTTCTTCTCAACAAACTTTTTTCATAATATTATAAGTTGATTATTTTGAGAAATTCTTCTCCAGTTGATTATTTGGAGAAAGTGGAAGGAAAATGACAAGGTAAGTGGTTTGGAATTTCGTTTTAATGAAAACTTAGTGCATTAAGCACTCTCACCAAGGCTTTATCTTTAGTGCACCGACCACGTTTAGTGGATCCCACCTTGGATTGAGTAGAGATCACATATTTCAAAAGTTGGATTCTTTTGGTCAACGAAACCTTTTTTCCTGGTATTATAAAGTTGAGAACCACTGTTTTAATAATAATTTTTTGGATTTTTAAAGGGGTAAACCCTTCAATTTGAAATTAATATATATATTCATTCTTTATTTACTTGGCATGCGTAAGTGTTGGTTTGTATTTGCCTGCAATTTAAAATATATTTCTGTTAATAAATAAACTTTTACTTTTACTTTCCTTAATGTTAAGTTTTTTTTTAATATTTTATATATATATATAAATTTAAGAGTAACTTTTTAATATATGAAAATATGTTAATAATCTAATATCTAAAGGTATTTCGTAAAAGTAATTTTTTTTATAAAGTAATAAAAAATTATTTTAAATGGTATAGTTTTTTTTACGTTCCATTATATTTTATCTATAATTATATTTGAAAGATAAAGTAATGTTTCTACTCTAGTAATTATATTATTAGTTTCCGAATAAATATTATATCACTAACATGTAAATGTAGAATTACAATTAAATTAAGGTAAACATACTTGTTTAGAGTTGATAAATATTACTCCTTTTAAATAACTAGGTTAAAACCATAGCTCCAAAAAAAATTATTTTATCTTCAAATTTTTAATGTTCAAGTTTCTTAATCATACTTAAAATATAATATACTATATATATATATATATATATATAATATATTATAATATATATATATATATATATATATATAAATATATATATATTTTCAATTGTGGCAAGAAGTTTTCTATTAATAAAAAAGGAGGTACATCACACATACACATTATCAATACAAACACGATCATAAATAGAAGAATCATTGGCACCCTAAAGGACAACATTACAAAGGTAAAATTAGACCATTATCATTTTGCAGTCGACCATGCCACCAAAAGCTTGCCATTGGACAGGGTGAGTATAAACACAATAAGAAATAACAACAAACATGTACCAAATTCGACAAGGATCATGCCAACTACTTGAGGTCGCAAACACCTGAAGAAGGAATTACTAGATACAAGAGAAACAACTAAATTGCTAGTAAAACAAAAGGAGCCAATAACTAAACAACCCATGAGTGCATGCCACAATTCCCAGAATATCCATTAAGCCCACATAAAGGGAGAGGTTCAAAACTGGTCATGGTACCCTCCCAATCAATATCACCTTCATGCCATAATCAAAATGTGCGACAAGAAAGTACCCAGATAGAGCCATCAGACCATAAAGAGTCATCTTCCAGAGACAATGCGACCAAAACCAAAAGTAGGCCAACGAGTGTCAACACTTTGTGCCATGCATACCGAACGAGAAGGTTCACCTAAAAGGAAACATCCTCTAACATGGTAGAACATGTTGCTCTGTAGCACCATGCCCAGTGCAAACGCAACTGATATCGCAAAGCCAAACTCCTTAGATAAACCAACTTCACCCGCACTCCACAGAACCACAAATAACAATGACGCCACCCAAGCCAAGGAGAAGGAGGGCAAGCATACAACCTCAACTCCTTTCCCACAAGTTATGTACCCTCACCAACCCAAAGAAACAAGCCTGCATTTAAATTTGTAGTACATCTTTCAACACCCTCCACCAATTTTCTGCCACGCCATAACATGTTTGATCCATCTGTTGAGGAGCATATCTCATAAAGAGTCCCCATTAACATTAGTGATATCACCCATTCACAGAAAAATATTTCATTTTTTGAATGAAAAAAAATAATCAAAGAATAATACAAAATATTAAATTAAAACCAATCTTTGAAAGAATTCACTATCATTTTCAAATTTTTAATGTTCAACTCTCTCAATCATCTTACATAAGATATTTCATTATTTAGACATAAACGAATAATAATACAAAATTATTTGAAGATGGAAAAGAGTATGTTCGACTTCCCCATCTTTATCATAGGTTATGCATTATAAATAATGAAAATAACATTTTATTTATTTATTGTGTGTAAACAACTATTTTCAAAATTATTTATTTTTTAAATATATTTTACTGGTTGAAGATTATACATTTTTGGATTGGATTATACTTTTTTGGATCGAGTTTTTTAATAAAATGATAATAAAGAATAAAGTATTTGTGAATTCTCTTTAAGGGAAGAAAACTAATTTTAGGAGGTGAAACACTTTACACTTTTCCAAATATAATTTATTGGTTGGAGATTGGTTATAAAATTTTTAAATAGATTTTGTGAGAAAATGATAATAAGGTAATTTATTAATATTT
>APFE030083706.1:0-12940 GCA_000404065.3 Pinus taeda
CTAAGGGGTCATAACATAATCATAGCCGACATAAAAATTGGATGAAGGGCTTTGTTCTCGTAAACAACTTGTTACATGGTCAATTTTCATAGAGGAAATGATAGCACATTATGAGGATACAAAGAGCAACACCTTCTTTAGAGCAACGTTGGAAAGAGTAAAAGGGCTTTGTGACATACTGGAAAGAAAAATTATGGAAACCAGGAAGAATACCCCTCTGAACTATAAAGATGGAACTGTTGTTTCTCCTAGCCTTCCACAACCTACAAGGGTTACACCACAATAATTGGAAGAAAAAAGAGAAAAAGGGCTTTGTTACAATTGTGATAGAAAATGCGCTAAAGGTCATAAGTGTGTTGAGAAGAAATTATTTTACATAGCAAAATATGAAGAGGAGGGAATAAAAAAGATCAAGAAACATCAAAAGAAGAGGATATGCCAACAGGCATCCACCCTAGAGAAAGAAAAGAAATGAATCAGATCCATATCTTGTAAACATTTGGCAAGAATTTTAAACAACTCCTCAAACTCTCAAGATAGAAGGAAATATCAAGAAGAAAAAGGTGCAAGAAGTGAAAGATCACATTGAGAAAGAAGAAATGAATCCAACCATATCTTGTAATTCATTGGTCGGAATTACCACCAGTATGATCCAAATTGGATTCTCCAAGGAAGAGTTATGTGAAATCTCCCACAGTGACCTAATTATAGACTAGTTCAGTAGAGCGAACTTGTACGACTTGCCACAAGTCACTGTTTTAACCTTTGGCTCTAAAAAAATATATACAAGAAACTACAGTCCATTCTCTCTCTACACCTTCTTACGAAATTTCAATCCAATGCTCAGAGAAAAAGTTATGATGATTTTCCCCAGGTCGCTTGTTTGGAATGTAATTCAGGAGTCTGCAAAAGGACCAAATTCCTTAGATCATATCTCTGCAAATATAGTGCAAAAGGCTCTGAAATTCAGACCCGAGATTCAGCACAATGTCTTCTCAAATGGGTTTTTTTGTTAGCTTCTGGAACATCACAGAAAAAAGTTATAGCAGAAATTCCACAATGACCTGTTTGGAATGAAATTTAGGAGTCTACAAGGAGACCAACTTCCTTAGATCATATCTCCACAAGTATAGCACGAACAACTTTGAAATTCAGACTCAATATTCAGCATGATTTCTTCTCAAATGGGTTTTTTTGTTTTAGCTTCTGAAACGTCGCAGAAAAAATGTTATAGCGAAAATGCCACAATGACCTGTTTGGAGCAGCGAAACCCTAGAATCCAAAGCTCTGATACCAAATGTTATGAAACCAGCTCAAGAAAAAGATAGGAAATATAGATCAACGCCTTAAAATTTAGCCTCTTAGAGGGGGAAACCTCCTTTACATTACATAAATGAACAATTCTTGGATGATACAAATGAAAAGACCTCCTTTCTATATATAGGAGTCTAAGGGGTCATTAACGTAATCATAGCCGACATAACAATAATTAATGTAAGGGCACAATAATAACAATAGTGGGCTTCTATGGGGCACAATAGTAATAATATGGGCACTACATGGGTACATCAATATAATAAGTGGGTTGTGCTAATAACAATAAGGGGTTACACTAGTAGTATAGGGGCCTAACAAGCTAAGACCAGTGCTTGGCACATTGCCTCTTAAGATGTTCGAAGGCCTTTATTGCTTCTGGAGTCCATGAAAATGCATCTTTCTTCAATAATGTTCTTAGAGGTGCTGCTATTCTCCCATAATTCTTAAACTTGCGATAATACCCTGTCAACCTGAGAAATCCTCACAAATGCTTTATGGATGTGGGGATTTTCCATTCTTTAATGGCTCTAATTTTGCTAGGGTCTACCTTAACTCCTTCATGAGATACAATATGACCCAGATATTCCACTTCTTATACTCCAAAGAAACATTTGGATATTTTTGCATATAATTGTTTCTCCTCCAATAGTTGTAGCACCCGCAACATGTTCAACATGATCCTTCCAAGACTTGTTGTAGATTAGTATATCATCAAAAAATACTAACACAAATTTTCTAAGGAAGGGTTTAAAAATGGAATTCATCAAACCTTGAAATGTAGAAGGTGCATTGGTAAGCCCAAAAGGCATGACCAAAATTCATAACGACCCTCATGAGTTCTAAATGTTGTTTTCAGAATGTCTTCAGTCTTCATTCTGATTTGATGATATCCTAAACGAATATCTAACTTGGTGAAGTAAATTGATCCATGAAATTCATCGAGTAATTCATCAATGATAGGAATGGGAAACTTATCTTTAATAGTGAGCTTGTTGAGCTCCCTATAATCCGGACACATGCGCCATTATCCATTCTTCCTATGCACCAATATTACTGGAGTAGAGAAAGAACTTTTACTAGGTTGAATTATACTAGCCTCTAGCATTTCTGCAACCATACATTCAATTTCACTCTTTTGGGCATAGGGATATATGTATGACCTGATGTTTGGAGGAACACTTCCTGGAATTAGATGAATAACATGATCATGGTCATGAATAGGTGAGAGACCTTTCGGAGTCTCAAATACCTTGGAATGATTGTCCAAGACTTTTTGGAGATCAGGAGAAATAGATGATTTCGATGTGGAAACATCTAGCGAACATAATTATGCAATTACACCTCTTTGTTCCTTTTTTAGAAGTGATGAGCTCCAAAAATGGATAATTATATGGGCTCATTCAACCTCCTAATTCGAATTAATCCACCATTCTCATTAGTTTATTGCATGTTTTTTATTATATTTATGCTAATAGAGTGATTTGGGTTAGTCATTATGCCAACAAGTCTAATGTGTGCTTTATGCAGTGTTTTTGGTCAATTTGGAAACAAAATCAAAGGTTTAAATGAGCACTTGGTAGCCAAATTCGTGGAGAGGATTTGTAGGAAGGTGTCCCCTTCATTTATGGGCCCTTACCTCGAATTCTCCACCATCAGTTTGGAGTTCAAGGGCCACCAAATGAATTATCACAAGGGCAGCCAAGCAAGGGCTAGTAAAGTTGTTGTTAACTACAAGTTTGGCAGCCGAGTTCCTAAGAGGACTATTGGGATCCTCAATTTGTATAAATAAGAAGGCTTAGGGCCTCATTTCAATTAGTCACTTTGTAGGTAGAAGTTAGCTAGTTTGTAGTTCGATTTTAGTCATTTTTTAGGCAGTAGGTTAGCTCTGCATTTCAGCACATTTTCGAGCTTTTCCTTGTGGATAGTTTTTGGGATGTAACTATTCTTTTTATCAATAAAGATGAATCCAGCTTTGCACCAGCTCTAATCTCTCTTGGGAGGTTGTAGCTCTTGGGGTAGGGCCCAACCCAAGTGCCCAGTACCTCCTTTGTTTACTTTTATGTGTTTTTGCTGCATTCTTAGAATAAAATCTGCTATTTAAATTAAAATCTTGTTTTGTTACTTAGGTTGTTTTTTTATCGTTAAAGTAGTTTTTCATGTTCAGATTGATTTGATAGGTTAATGACAGAAAATATCTTCAAAAAAGGCCATCAAGCAACCTTCAATCTCACCTCTCCCTCCTTGGGCCCATGAGCTGAGACCTAGGTGTCCTTGCTACCATAAAAACATTGTCTTTGTTTCATCATGCAATTATTTGTGTTAGATTCTCATTTGCAGAAGTTGATACCAGATATGGTTACATGCTCAGGTTCATGATTCCTTAGTTTGCATAGCTATTTCACATGATTTCATTGAAAATAAACTGTTGTTCGTTTTCTTTGCTATTATTTAGATCAAATTAGGTTAAAGTAGCTAGGTCCTTGATTTTCCAAGTCTTTGCTTGTTCAGTTTGAGAAATAACATGAAGAGCACCTGTATTACCTCTCTATCTACCTTTCCTCCATCAAATAATCTACTCCAACCCTTATTCCATGAGTCCTACCCTTCATTTTCCATACCTTTCACACCATGCCCTAATTTCTACATTCTTGTGCATCATCGCTTCCTCCATCCTCGAACAAATCCAATCGCTCCTTAGCCTCATTCACCAAGTCCTGGACCTCCTCACACCCTTACCTCACCTCCATACCCACTCCTTCACCTTTCTTCCTCCATCAATCCTCTAAAATCCCCTTTCTAAACATGTTATGCTCTTAACCTGTAAGACGATACCAGAATACCAAATATGCGAAGCAATATACCCAGAAAATAGAATAGCAAGTAAAAACAACAAGCATTTTATTATTCAGAAAGAAATGTTCACCTGCCTCTTCGAGGGGGCAACCTCCAATAGAGCAGAGCTCGATGACAAAGTAAGACATGATGCTCCTCGCAGGGAGTCTCTAACCTTTATATATGACTCATACATGCAATACCATGGATCAATACCATGGGTTTTATTAATACCATCTATCTAATACAATGGCCCATTTGCAACTAATTGTGGTTCCATCATTAATTGTGGGTTAACCACTTACAATTATTAATATGGGCTTTATTGACTCTTTACTATGACTCGATCCTACTACATAAATAAGGGGGTTGGGGTGGGACCCTAACATGCCCTCCCCCTTAAGAATAGCCTTGTCCACAAGGCTGAAACTACGGAAACTGCTGAAGAATAGTGGATGGTTCCCAAGTTGCATATTTCAGAGAGGTGTCTTTGCACTTGACGAGGACTTCCCTAATCATGCGGCCGCGCAAGTGCCATTCTCATGTATCTAGGACCTGTTTAGGTTGGAGCCAAATTGACCCTTCCTCGTCCAATTCAGGTAGATTGGTTTGAATTCTTTAATTGTTCCCAATCACTTTCTTGAGGCATGAGACATGGAAACTGGATGGATTTTTGCAGTGGGTGGCAAAGCCAGCTTGTAGGCTACTTCTCTAATGCGCTAAAGTACTTGATATGGTCCGTAGAATTTTGGAGATAGTTTCTAACAACCCTTGTCTTTGAGTGATGTTTGCTTATATGGTTGCAGCCTCAAAAATACCTGATCCCATTCTTGAAATTGGCGCTCTGAGCAATGCTAGTCTACCTGTTGCTTCATGCGGTTTTGAGCTTGATGAAGATCCTCCCTAAGATGGGCGAGCATGGTTGCACGGTTTTGTAGGAGTTGATCCACTGCTTGTACCTTTGAGCACCCCTTGATATAAGAAGTAGGGGAAGGAGGGAGTTGAACATATACTGCTTCATAGGGAGTCATTTTGGTGGTGGCATGATAGTTGGTGTTATACCACCATTTAGCTAGAGATAACCACTGTACCCAAAGATGTTTCTTTTCTAAAGTGACACACCTAAGGTAGGTTTCCAGACATTTGTTGACAACTTCAGTTTGACCATCCGTTTGTGGATGATAGGAAGTACTGAGTTTTAGTTGGGTGCCTTGTAGCCTGAAGAGTTCCTACCAAAAAGTACTAGTGAATATCGGGTCACGAGCGGACACAATAGAAGTGGGCATGCCATGCAATTTTAAGATTTGATCCATGAAAGATTGAACGACCAAAGTCAGTGTAAACGGGTGGGGTAGGGTGCAGAAATGAGCATACTTCGAAAGTCGGTCCACAACCACCATGATGACTGACTTGTTTCCTGACTTTGGAAGACCTATAATGAAATCCATAGAAGCCTATGTCCATATTGATGCTGGGATGGGCAACGGTTGTAATGTGCCTGGTGCTTTTATGGTCTCCCCTTTGTGGCATTGGCAGACATCGCATTCTGTTACAAAAGTAAGGATTTCCTTTTTCATGCCTGTCCAAAAAAATGATCTTCTGGTGCGAGCATACGTCTTCTGAAACCTTGAATGTCCTGCAATGGGGGATGAGTGCAATTTTGCCAAAATGCAGCTTTTGAGGGTGGATGTTGGTGATATTACGATTTTGTCCTTGTAGCGGAGAATATCATCCTGCCACGAATAGCCCTTGGTGGAATTTGGATCCGCCTACAATTGAGAAATGAGTTGGGAGAGCCCGGGATGTGAAAACCATTCCCTGCGAGCCTCTTCAATCCATTCTAGAATGGGAATGGAAATTGCTAGTAGGGTACTTTCCTCCTCAAATTGGCAAGATAATGCATCTGCTACACTATTTTCTTGCCCTTTCTTGTAAATGATCTCATAATCATATCCCAGCATTTTGGTGAGCCATTTATTTTGTGATGGGGAGGATAGGCGTTGCTCCAAAAAATATTTAAGACTGTGATGGTCTGTGTGGAGTTGGAAACGTCACCCAGTAAGTAAGGTCGTCAGGTCTCTACTGCATGTAAGATGGCCATCATTTCCTTCTCATAGGTAGATTGGCCCAGATTCTTGCCACTTAGTTGTTGGCTTGTGAAGGCCAAAGGTCAACCTTCCTGCATTAATACCACCCCAATACCCATACCCGAAGCATCACATTCAATGACAAAAGATTTGGTGAAATCAGGTAGTGCTAAGACTGGAGTGGAACACATGGCATTTTTGAGAGCTGTAAATGCCTATTGTGTGTCATCATTCGAGAAGAATGAATTTTTCTTGAGGAGTTGAGTGAGGGGCTTCACAATGCGACCATAATTGTAGACAATTTGCGATAATAGCCTATGAGACCCAAAAATCCTCTCAGGCTCTTCAAGGTCTTAGGTCGAGGCCAATCCTGCATTGCCTAGATCTTTTTGGGGTCCACATTAACACCTTCACGCCCCAATCTGGCCCAAATACTCAACTTCTTCCATGCCGAATGAACACTTGGACATCTTAACAAATAATTTATGCTTGCGGAGCAGTTGCAAGAGTAGATCTACATGCTGAAGATGTGTGGCCCAAGTGCAACTATAGATGAGGATGTCATCGAAGAAGACAAGGACAAATTTCTTGAGATATGGTTTGAGAAGGTGGTTCATAAGGCTCTCAAAAGTAAATGGGGCATTACAAAGACCGAATGGCATGACCAGGAACTCATAATGGCCCTCATGAGTTCGGAAAGCAGTCTTTGGAATGTCGAATTCCTTCATGTGAATTTGGTGGTAGCCTGAGCGAAGATCCAGCTTAGTGAAGAATTGAGCCCCATTGATTTCATCTAGCAAATCATCAACCACTGGGATGGGAAATTTATCTTTGACTGTCAACTTATTGAGGGCCCTGAATTCTGGACACATCCGGTGATTAATAAGGACTAATGCTGGGACGAATGACACCTTCTTCCAAAAGTTCCTTGATTATTTTCTCTATTTCATTCTTTTGGGTGAACGGATATCTGTATGGGTGCACATTTTGGGGTTGGGCCCCTGAAACCAAGGTGATGCTATGATCATGTTCCCCTCTCGAGGGTGGAAGCTCATGAGGCTTGTCAAAAACCCGCAGATGGTTATTTAAAATCTGTTGCATCCCAGGATGAATCGACAGAGACTTGGTTTCGACTACCTGGATGGCATTAAATTGAGTTATAACTCCATGATGGCCCTTTTTTAGCAATTTTTCCATCGTATGCGAGTTGATGATAGAGGGAGCTCCCGCCTGGAGTCCACGGAGAGTATGTGTAGAGTTGTTCTGCTTAAAACTCATATATAACTCCCGGAAATCCATTGTGATTGGACCCAGAGTGCGAAGCCATTCAACACTAAGGACAATGTCGCACCCTCCCATGTGTATGGCAAACATGTGGGTCTTCAACTAATAATCCCCCATTTGAAGTTTGACATTTTCACAGCGGCCTTCACATTTCATTGTGCCTCCATCTGCAATTTGGACTTGGAAGTTAGAAACTGCTTGTACAAAACAATGCACTGCTTCCATGACTTTTTGATGGATGAAATTATGTGTACTTCCACTATCAATCAAGGCTACTACTGGGTGATGTTTAATAAAACCTCTGATTTTGAGAGTTTGAGGTGAGGAAATCCCTGCCAAAGCATGCAGTGAAATAACCGGTCCGTCAGGGACATTGTCCCTTTGGTTGTCGCCTTCTACCGCCTCAAGTTCCTCAAGTGGTAGATCTTCTTCCGATGAGCTGTAATTAGTGGCATCAATTTGAAAAAATTTGGGCTCCTTGCATTTATGACCTGGGGAATATTTTTCATCACAGTAGTAACATAATCCCTACTTTCTTCTTTCGGCCATTTTTGCAAGTGACACCTTTTCAGCCTTAAGTGTTTGAGTTGTGATGTGAGCCTGTGGGGGGCGTCCCTTGGCAATGAAATTTGGGCGAATGGACTGGGATGCTAATGCACGTTCCACGTTACGATCTACCTTGCAAGCCTCCGTCCATGTGGGAGGGTGGTGCAGTAGGACGTGGGCTTGTATGGCCTCTTTAAGATCGCTGATAAAACATTCTGTGTAGAACACATCTGAGAGACCCCTAGTGCGGAAAGCTAAGGCTTCAAAGGCTGTAACATATTCATCCACTGTGCAAATCTACGAAGCTTAGTAAGATGACCCAAAAAAGAAGATTCCTTGTCAAGCGTTCTGTAAGAGCTTTTTTGAAGGTGGTCCAAGTCACAAAACTTCCATTGCAATGTTGATGCCATTCCCACCATTGCCACCTTTCATTGTCCAAGTACATGCTCCCCACCATAAGTTGAGTCTCATTACCTAAGATGATATTCAGATTGAAATACTAATCCATTTGTGCTATCCATGCGGCCAGGTGCAAACCATCAAATTTATGCATATCCAACTTGGGAGGTCGCGAACGGGATTGTTGGTGGGTGCCCCAGAGGTGAAGAGAGTGGCTAGACTCACCCTCACTGTGTTCATTGCCAATATACGCCTCCTCGCGGGCTTCCTCCTTGCCCTTAGGGATTATGCTAGTTAGTCTGTCAAGCTGAACTTGGAGGGTTTGCAAGGATTGTTCAAGTTTGTCAATCCTCTCATTGGCCATAGCTTGAGCTCTAGTTGCTACCATGCACCGACCTGATGTTCTTGAAATTTAGGATCGCTCAAATTTTTTTTCACTAAGAATTGAATGGTACCACCGTGCTCAGCTCGTCGACCTCATTCTGATGGGTTTATTAATACCATCTATCTAATACCATGGCCCATTTGCAACTAACTGTGGTCCCGTCATTAATTGCGGGTTAACCTCTTATAATTATTAATATGGGCTTTATTGACTCTTTACTATGACCCGATCTCACTACATAAATAAAGGGGTTAGAGTGGAACCCTAACAGAACATCCTGTAGAAAATTACAAAACATCCTGTAGAACCCCTATAGACTTCTTGTAGAAGCTCACGAAAGCGGTTTCTTGATAGCCAAACTATGTGAAACTCTCTGGAAGGGTGCTAGGGACCCCTTAGTCCCTCTTCGAACCTTCCCAACCTCCTGCAAGCATTTCATCTCGCCAATCCACCTCTGCACAGTCAAAAACAGTTAAAGCACATGCAGAATAATTCTGCCAACTTACTCAAAAATACAAAAAGATGTTTCTTTTCATATTTCACTTCAGAAGTAGCTTAGTCACATGCATTTTACCTTTCTAAGAGTCAATGGCATTCCTTTTTGTAGCTTTCATCATATTTCTTGCACCAATAGGGTTAGTTGGTAAAACTAAGGTTTGCTAGGGTTTTCATTTCCTTTCAGCTTTTCAGTTTATTTTTGCAAGTAGATTAGCCTTCTTTGAGTTAGCTTTCATCCATCAATTAAAAAGATTCTTCTAAGAGCTCATAGAAGTTGGCTTAAGGTCCTAGCGAACTTGTGTCAGCTGACCAAGTGACAGTCGCGACAAGAGCTAGTACTTGTGCATACAGCACCGTCGCTTCCAAGTTTATTACGAACTACCGGATTGATAAAATTAAAGAAGGGAGTCCCAGGAGTTGCATCATTATTGCTGCAATACTGGGGCCCACCAAGAAGCTTTGTCATACCATTAGAGCTTATTATCTTTCATGGTTTCCCTATAATACCCCTTAATTCAACTTCCTTTCCTTCCACAGAAAATTTCATGAAAAGTTCTTGAAAATTAAAAGCTATTGTACCCAAGGATTGTTGCCATTGGACATCTAGTACAACATCAGCACTTCCCATTGGAATGGAAATCATTGGGCTAGTCAATACATATTCTCCCATGGTTAACTTGATATTATGGCACTTTCTAGAGCAATTTATCGTTCCTCCATTTGCAACCATCACTTGACACTCTGGTGCTAGATATAAGAAGCAATTCAATTCTTTTACTATCTTACAATGAATAAAATTGTGGGTACTTCCTGAATCAATCAACGCTATTACCTTTTTCTTCTTGATTTGTCCTTCTATCTTCATGGTTTGAGGAGTGGTAATTCCAACCAATGCATTACATGATATGGTTGGATTCATTTATTCTTTATCTAGGCTTTGTTCCTAGAGTATATCCTCTTCTTTTGACCTTTCTTGCTCCTTTTCTTCTTCCTCTTCGTAATCTATGTAGAATAATTTCTTCTCAGCACACTTATGAACTTTAGTGTATTTTCTATCACAACTGTAACAAATCCTTTTTGCTTTTTTTTCTTCCAATTGTTGTGATGTCAACCTTATAGGTTGTGGAAGACTAGGGGCAACAACACTTCCATATTTATAGTTGTGAGTGGTATTCTTCCTCGTTGCCATAATTTTGCTTTCCATTTTTCTTGCTAACCTGAATGCCTTCTCTAATGAAACAGGTTCCCAAAGGCGAACATCATGTTGGATACTATCCTTTAAAGTGCCTATGAACACATCAATCCTATGCTCCTCTGGAATATTTTTTACCCTTATGTTCAATTTTTGGAACTCCTTAATGTGCTCCATTATTGAACCCTTTTGTTTGAGACTTATCAACTGGCTAAAAAAAGTGTTGCTTTTTGTATCCTCATAATGTGTTGTCAATTCTTCCGTAAAAATTGCCCAAGTGATAATTTGTTTACAAGAGAAAAGCCATTGATACCATACAAACTGATTTGGTTCCAAATATAAAGCTGCAATGTGTACCTTTGTGTGTTTTGCACAATATTGAGATTGAAAAATTGCTCCATTTGTAATATCCATGTTGTGAGATCCTTACCATCAAACTTCCTCATATTTATTTTTGGAATACGATGGGTCTTCAATCCAACATTAGAGTCTATGAAATCATGATTAACATTTCTTTTGTTCGCATCGTGAGTTTCCTTTACTACCCTTTCACCATTAGTAAGTATTTCTTGTAGAAAATTTATCAAATCTGTCTTCAAATCTGCCATGCCTGTCTTCAAATCTATCTTCAAATATATCTTCAAATCGTCCATCTTAGCTTCCACGCCATTCATCTTAGCTTCTACAACTTTCTTTAAACCATCCATCTTAGATTTTGTTACTTTTTGTGCGAGTGACATTTGTTGCACTCAATCTCATAATGTTGATATATCATGTTGCATTTCTTCCTCTTCTTCATAAGTTATGCTAGAGCTTTTAGGTTGCTTACAAGGTGTTTGCATTTTCTTTCCTCGGGCCATCAGTTACTGATAATAATGCTCTACTATACCCTTTGAATTCCTTCAAAATAATTTTTCAAACCAAGCTTAAGCAAAAATTTTTAAAAAATCTACACAACTTTTTTTACTTTGTAGGAACTCGATATTACCTCTGATGTATCTCAGTAATTTTGGGTGATCCAGTTCTAAAATTTCAACCTATAGTAGCCCTTTGTATCCTCTTTCCAATGCCACCAGTCTGATCCAAATTGGACTCTCCAAGGAAGATCTATGCCAAATCTCCCACAGTGACCTAATTATAGACTAGTTCAGTAGAGAAAACTTGTACCACATGCCACATGTCCATGTTTCAACCTTTGGCTCTGCAAACTATATACAAGAAACTACAGTCCATCCTCTTTTTGTACCTTCTTATGAAATTTCAATTCGATGCTTAGAGAGAAAGTTATGACGATTTTCCCCAGGTCACCTGTTTGGAATGTAATTCAGGAGTCTGCAAAAAGACCAACTTCCTCAGATCATATCTTTGCAAATATAGCACAAAAAGTTCTGAAATTTGGATCCAAGGTTCATTTTCAATTTCGTCTCAAATGGGTTTTTTTTTTTGTTTTCGAAAACTCACAAAAAAAGTTATAGCACAAATGCCATGATGACCTATTTGGAGCAACGAAACCCTAGAATCCAGAGTTGTGATACCAAATGTTATAAAACTAGCTCACAAAAAGATAGAAAATATAGATCAATGCCTTAGAATTCAGCCTCTTCGAGGGGGAAACCTCCTTTACGTTACACAAATGAATGATTCTTTGATAATCCAAATGACAAAACCTCCTTTGTATATATAGGAGTCTAAGGAGTCACAATATAACCCAGCCGACGCAACAATAGTAATATAAAGGCACAAAACTAACAATAGAGAGGTTCTATGGGGCACAATAATAAAAATATGGGGACAATAGGGGCACAACAATATTAATAAGAGATACAACTATAATAGTAATGGGGTAATCCCTAGTATTATAGGGACCTAACAAAAAGGGAATGTAAATGTGTTTGTATTTTGGGGGTCTTTTGGAAAATATTTAAATGGAAAGGGACTGAATATTTTTTGCCTTGGAGAACTCTTTTGAGGGTTTGGATTGAGCATTTGTGCTCAACCTCAAACCCATAAGGAAAATTGGATTATGTAAATTTCCTCACTGATTTTTTAATACAAATTTCTAACTCTTTCATTTAAATATATAATTATCTTTCACATTATTATTATATGCATATTTCAAATGATAATGTATACATGTAAATTCATAAAACTATCATATTTTATGATATTAATATATTTATGCTTACATGTAATTCTTTTAATATCTAATTTTTAGAATAAATATTAAGAGTAACACAATTTCTTTAAAATGAATATTAAGAACAGTCTAGACTTATCTTACCTCTAAATCTACCAAACACTAAATATCAAATCACATTTCATCCTAAAAGTGGTTTGCACCTCAATAGATTTGATCCCTCCATCTTGGTAATCCAGAGTTATGATGGATCTAGGTTGGTA
>APFE030083713.1:7291-21323 GCA_000404065.3 Pinus taeda
GATGGGAAAACTGAGATAGTAAACAAATGTTTGGAAGGATATCTTCGTTGCTTTGTATCTAATAAACAGACACAATGGGTCAAATGGTTTTCTTTGGCTGAATGGTGGTATAACACTTCCTTCGATACTATGACAAAAATGACCCCATTTATGGAACTTTATGGATATCATCCACCATCCATCACATCATATTTGAGAGAAAATTCTAAGGTTCAAGTAATGGAAGATCACATTGAGCATCAACAACAAGTTCTCCAAATCTTAAAGGATAACCTCACCTTGGCACATAATAGAATGAAACAGCAGGCAGATCAACATTTGAGCAAAAGAAGTTTTGATGTAGGTGATTGGGTATTCCTATGGCTACAACCATATAAACAAATGTCCCTCAAGCAAGCTAAGAAGGATAAAAAATTATCACAAAGTATTATGGTCTGTACAAGGTGTTGCAAAAGATAGGTACTATGGCATATGAATTGGAGCTTCCTACAGCTTCTCGAGTGTACCCAGTTTTCCATGTTTCATGCTTAAAGAAGGTTATAGGTGACAAGCTTCTAGTTCAGACAATATTTCCAGAACTTGATGAGGAAGGAAAAATCATATTGGAACCTGAAGAAATCAAGGAAACAAGAACTCGACAGCTACGAAATCGATCAATTTCAGAGTATCTCATCAAGTGGAAGAACTTACCCGTTGAAGATTCCACATGGGAGGATGATAATTTTATACAGAAGCATCCAGAACTACTCAAGCGTTGAGGACAACACTGTTTTGAAGGAGAGGGGCATGTTAGTTCCCTATAATATTAGTGATTCCCCCATTATTATTTTCGTTGTATCCCTTATTGTTATTATGTTTCCCCTATTGTCCTCATATTGTTATTATTGTGCCCCATAGAATCCCTATATTGTTATTTTTGTGTCTTTATATTATTATTGTTGGGTCGACTTGGTTATATTGTGACCCTGTAGACTCTTATGTATAGAAAGGAGGTTTTTCCATTTGAATCATCCAAGAATTGTTTATTTGTGTAATGTAAAGGAGGTTGCCCCCTCGAAGAGGCTTATTTCTAAGGCGTTGATCCATCTTTTCTATCTTTTTGTGAGTTGGTTCCATAATAGTATTTTTACAGCTACAACCATACAAACAAATGTCCCTCAAGCAAGCTAAGAAGAATGATAAATTATCACCCTATTATTATGGTCCTTACAAGTTGTTGCAAAAGATTGCTACTATGACATACAAATTGGAGTTACTTGCAACTTCCTAAGTACATCCTGTTTTCTGTGTTTCATGCTTAAAGAAGGTTATTGGTGATAAGCTTCCAGTTCAAATAATGTTGCCAGAACTTGACGAAGAAGGAAAAAATCATATTTGAGTATGAAGCAAACATAAACAAGAATCCAACAACTATGAAATCAATTGATTTAAGAGTATCTCATTAAGTGGAATAACTTACTTGTTGAAGATTCCACATGGGAGGATGAGAATTTTATAGAGAAGCATCTGGAATTGCTCAAGCATTGAGGACATTACTTTTTTGAAGGAGAGTGTCATGTTATGTCCCTATAATACTATTGTATTCCCCTTATTGTTATAGTTAGTGTAGTCCCCTAGTGTTATTTTGTGCCCATGTATCCCCCATGTTGTTATTGTTGTGCCCATAGAAGCCCTTTATTGTTATTGTTGTGCCCATAGAAGCCCACTATTGTTATGTAGGATCTGATTATATTGTGACCCCTTAGACTCCTATATATACCAAGGAGGTCTTATCATTTGAATCATCCAAGAATTTTTCATTTATGTAATGTAAAGGAGGTTTCCCCCTCGAAGAGGTTAATTTTTAAGTCATTGATCTATCCTTTCTTATGTTTTGTGAGCTCGTTGCATAAGAATTTTGGACACTTCACTTTCAGACAACTTTACATATAGTTATTGTTTATACACAATAGTCTCACAAGTTGTATTCCATTGCAGGGATTATTCTATGACTGCTAGCAAGACCTGCATGGCCTAAGAACTAACCTAGTTTCAAAGTATCTTTTTTCCCTCTTTTTGGAAATCAACTCAAATCACAACTACAGTTGATAGATATTCATTAAAGTTTTTCTATTCTTGAAAAAGATTCACCAACAAACATAACCATATAATTATTAGATAGAAAATAATAATAGGAAACATATTGAAATACTTATATTTTATTTAATCTGGTCCAGCCATAAAATCACCAAGAAAGAGAGTGCTCCACCCAACCAATGAGTATTGTGTCTACACAACAAGAACACCCCCCCCACCCTTCCGAGCCAGTTTCTTCCCAGAACAGTTACATGATAGTGACCCAGTCGGGTTTGTCTATAGGAATCAAGGCTTTTCACAAGTTTGTCTTAAGGATCCAACTGGCCACCCACCAGCTCAAACATACCGTAACTGGAAACATCTTGTCAACCTTCAACAACGTCATGTTTCAAGTTCCAAAGCTTGAATCTTCAACTTATCTCTTGGACCCTAGGTACCAAGCCTCCAAGGTTGCATTAGGTTTTCCTCCCTCTCACCCTCTTGGCTCCCTTGTCCCAACTAAGATTATTTATTCTAGGGAGAGGAATAGTTGTCTTAACTGTCTGGTAAATGAAACTAGTAATTTTATGGCTGTCCAAAGTTTTTATTATTTATAAAAAAGAATAAAGTAAATTACATAAAATAACATTTATGTTTTACCATCTACCTAAACCTTTATCTAGCCCAGTTTTACCAAGTCATTTATGGTAAAACAAAACATTTACAACTTTTATTGGGAGGTGTTACTGGTGAATAAACTATTATACTTTAATGATTAATTTAATTTAATTTATTTTTATTTGTATGTAACTTGACCAAGTCAAAATGTTAAAAATGACAACATCCCTAGAATATATTTTATTAGGATAGTGTCAATAATTGTAAATTTATAATTGATAATTATTTATCAACTTCTTTAAAATAAAAGAAAGTAAATATTCTTTTACTTTTAAGATACTTCACAAATTTTATGGGTAAATGCAATGACTAAAAAAATTTATTTTATTTTAACACTAGTTTTTTTTTTTTTTTTACTTCTTAGAAAAAAGGTAAATCTTCTTTTACTTTTAAAATACTTCACAAAAGGTAAATCTATCTTATTACTTTTAAAATATTATCTACAAATATACAAAATCTAAAATCCAAAAACTGCGAATAGTGATATAACATCCTCATACATATATATATATATAAAAACAAAAAAAATCTTCTTACCATGGACTTTTTACAACAATCATCAAATATTTAATTAAAATTGTTCCTACACTTTTGCTTCAAGGAAAGAAATGTGGTGTCCACACATAATATATATTTTAATTGTTGTATGACGTTTACGAGAAACTCAAATCTCTTCTCTAAGTTTTGGATTATGAGTTTCTATATATGCAAACTTTGGATTTTTCCTTATAACTCTCTTGATGGTAGATACTCGTTCATCTTATGAATATGTTTTGACACTCTCTCGTGGAGATATAATGTTATTGGTATTAGGGTTTTGGATTTGACGTTCAAGGAAGAAGGAGTTACGAAGGTAATTTCCTTCTCCGTTTGTGGATAACCATGACTCATTTGCATCATACCTTCAAAGCGAAAATTTCTATGTAACCTAATTTTTTCTTTCCATGGATAAGAGGTTGTATTAATAATGAAGGTAGGGTTATGTCGTAGGCTACTACTTACTTCATAGTTCATTTTCTACTTCCTTACCACATCTTGAATCTAGGTTTTTATTTTCCTTGCATTTTTTTAACTTCCCTTTCTTTGACAAAGATTATTTGTGGTGAGGGTCCTCACCCAAATTTCAACTATAATTTTGCACTAATCACTGTCCGCACCATGGCAAGGTAACAAATCCTGGTTATTCTAGCTTAAGTGTTAAAAGGGTTGATGGTTCATTTTCTTTTCTTCATGAATGACGGATTTTTCCTTGTGGTTAAATGCAATACATATAGAAGCCTTGGACTGCCTCGACTCTTTCAGGTACTGATTCTTGCAATCCTTTTGATTCCCCTCTTATTCCTTCTTACCTATGCATTTTGGTTGAAAACTAAATTTTGTTCCATTCAACTTTGATTGAATGTTTGTTTTGTAACCTTAGGAGCTATGATTACTACTCCTTTTACTCAGCCGCTACTGGAACTCTAATGAGTCCAACTCCTATTTCTAGGCCAATCTACGTTGCGACCCGGTTACGCAAAAGTTCTTAATTTTTTTTTCTTTTACAACTCTAATAAGTTAGGAATTTATCTCAATATGCTCACACATGTGAATTCTAGTCTAGACCATTGTGCCTTCAGAAAAATTACCCCAAAATCTGGGTTTTGTGGGCATCTTTTAAGTTATGAGCAGATATCCTGCTCTTGATAGGGACTGTAAAATAAAATGCGATGAGAACTTGAATTGTGTAGATGTTCTATTTTATACGAAATTAGAATGTTCCTCACTAGGTTGTTATGTGAGGAAACCTAGAAATATTCTAATTTTGCTGGACATTCTCTTTAATCTTCATTATACTAGTCTTCAAGGCTATGTTTGTGCTCAAAACCACTTCGCATTAAAACTTTAGACCATATTTGGCTAGTATTCAAATATATCTATATTTTATTTGACATGTTCTTAGTTCTCTCGCACGCTTGCCAATCGATGCATGTATAAATTCTGAGTCATTACCTTTCTTTATAGAGGGTTTGTTTGATTTCATAAGTGTATATTTTTAAATTCATTGGTTGTGGAATTGTTGCCGATTATTGACTTTTTCTTGGTAATGACGAACCTGCTAAAGTGGGCCTCAATTCTTCATAGTGGAAATCTTAATCATTTCCTCACTTTCATATGAACTGAAAAATATTTGGGTCTATGGGAATGACTGTGAATAAGGAGTTCTCATTTCGAAGGAAAAGATCTTGTCATGCAACCATTGCATATAAATTGTTTTCTTTTGGATATTTAATCTAACTTGATACTATAACTATACATGCATATACAAAACTAAATCAGTTTATACTAAACTATTATTTTGGTATTACATTTCTTTGGTTCACAAACTGTTTTTCTATGTCAATATGGCGTTTTTGGACACTTTGGTTTCAGACAACTTTACATAATAGTTATTGTTTATACACACTAGTCTCACAAGTCTACCATTGCAGGGACTGTTCTCGAACTGCTGGCAAGACCATCTTGGCCTAAGAACTAACCCAGGTTCATGGTGTTTTTTTTTTCCTTTTCTTTGAAATCAACTCAAATCACGGTTACTGTTGGTAGATATTCATCATTGTTTCTCTATTCTTGCAAAGTATTCACTAAAAGACAAAACCATATAATCATTTTATTTTCTACATGAATGTTGAATTTTTCCTTGTGGATAAATACATGTAATACAGAAGGATTGGACCACCTTGACTATTTTAGGTATCGATCCTTGCAATCTTTTTGATTCCCCTCTTATTGCTTCTTACTTGTGCTTTTTGGTTGAAAACTAATTTTTGTTCCATTCATCTTTGAATGCAAGTTTGTTTTGCAACCTTAGGAACTATGATTACTGCTCCTTTTACTCAGTCGTTATTGGAACTCTAATGAGTCCAACTCCTGTTTGTAGGCCAACCTACGTTGCGGCTTGATTATGCCCAGGTTTTTAATTTTTGTTTTTCTTTTACAGCTCTACTAGGTTAGCAATTTATTTCTACATGTTCACACAGGCGAATTCTAGTCTCAACCATCGTGCCTTAAGAAACATTACCCCCAAATCTAGGGTGTTTGGGTGTCTTTTAAGTTATGAGCAAATACCCTACCCTTGACAGGGATTGTAAAATAGAATGCGATGAGAAGTTAAATTGTGTAGCTGTTTTGTTTTTTTCAAAATTATAATGTTTCTCAATAGACTGTTATGTGATGAAACCTACAGATATTCTAATTTTGTTGGACATTCTCTTTAATCTTCACTATACTAGTCTTCAAGACTATGTTAGTGCTCAAAACGCTTGACATATTTAAAACCTTAGACGATACTTGGCCAATATTCATATATATCTATATTTTATTTGACTTGTTCTCAGTTCTCTTGCACGCCTACCAATCAATGAATGTGTAAATTCTGAGTCATTATCTTTCCTTACAGAGGGTTTGTTTGATTTCATGAGTGTATATTTTCAAATTCATTGGTTATGGAATTTTTTTTTACTTTTGACTTTTACTTGATAAGAACAAACCTGCCAAAGTGGGTTTCAGTTCTTCATAGTTGAAATCTTAATCGGTTCCTCACTCTCATATGTAACTGAAAATTATTTGGTTCTACGAGAATGACAATGAATAAGGAGTTCTCATTTCTGAGGAAAATATATTTTTGGGCAAATATTGCATATAAATTGTTTTCTTTTGAATTTTTAATCTAACTCAATACTATAATTGTACATGCATATACAAACCTGAATCAATTTATACTAAAATGTTATTTCAGCATTACATTTATTTGGTTCATGAACTATTTCCGTATGTCAATATGTCGTTTTTGGACACTTCACTTTCAAACAACTTTACATAATAGTTATTGTTTATACACAGTAGTCTCACAAGTTGTCTGTAATTACAGGGATTGTTCTCGAATGGCTGGCGGCCTAAGAACTAACCTAGGCTCAAGGTGTTTTTTTTTTCCTTTTCTTTGAAATCAACTGAAATCTCAATTAAAGTTGGTAGATGTTCATCATAGTTTCTCTATTTTTGAAAATGATTCACCAAAAGATAGAACCATCTAATGATTAGATAGAAAATAATAATACACAACAAACTGAAATACTTATATTTTAGTTAATTTGGTCCAACCATAAAATTGTTAGGAAAGAGAGTGCTCCAGCCAACTAACGAGTATTGTGTCTACATAATAGAGCTTCCCTAAGCCAATGTCTTCCTTGAACAATTACTTGATAGTGACACTTTCAGGTTTGTCTAGAGGCATCAAGACCTTTCCAGACCAGCCCAAGAACTTAGACTCACAAGTCTATCTTAAGGATCCCACTAGCCACCCACCAGCTCAAGGATACCCCAACTGGCAGCATCCTGCTAACCTTCAACAACGTCCCGTTTCAAGTTCCAAAGCTTGAAGCTTCAACTCCTCTCTTGGAGCCCCTTCAACTAGGTACCAAGTCTCCAAGGTCACCTCAGGTTTTCTTCCCTCTGACGCTCTTGGCTCCCTTGTCCCAAATGAGATTATTTATCTCTAGGGAGGAATAATTATCTTAATTGTCTAGTAAATGAAACTCTCTTTCAACACTTTTTCCCATGATTATATGGTTGTCCATAGTTTGTATTATTTATAAAATATATAAAAAAATCAATTACATAAAATGATATTTATGTTTTACCATCCACCTTAGCCTTTACCTAGCCCATAGTTTCACCAAGTCATTTGCAGTAAAACAAAGCATTTAGAACTTTTACCAAGCGATGTTACATCTTCCCCCTCTCGAGCAAAACACAGTCCATTTTGTTTTCTTGGCCCTCAAAATAAGATAGAATATGCCTCATGCATATAGTCTTCATCTTCCAAAATAACGTCCCTTAGTTGAAGTGTCTCCACTACACTTAACCTGGGTGATCGCTCACCTCCGCAGCATGAGTTTTTTTTTTGTCAAGTTAAGAATACATATAGGTTTGATGAGGAATTTTTTATTCGATCTGACCTACATTCATCATCATCAAGGTTAGCATTAGTTTCCATTAATTATTATTTAATAAGCATGTATATAGATGTAATCATTTCAAACGTTATCACAAACATAAGCAATTGTTACTTATGTATTTAGTAAGGTTTCAACACACTTCACCACTCCACAAGGTTAGCAACCGAAACTCAATAAGAGGCATCATTATATCTCATCAAAAATATTTTAATCCTTTTTACTTAGCCAATGGTTGTGCCAAATGCTAAAGACCCCATCACATGATTCTATTATAAATCCCAGTTCATGGAAGTATCAACTATTTACATGGTAATAATATCGCAATAACCTTTTATTGTTCTTTTTCTTTTTCTTTTGAATGATGGGTTGCCATATACCTTTCGATACTACCATCAATATTTCGCTTCAATTTGAAGATCCATTTGCATACGACAACACTTCTCCCTTGAGGAAGTTCTACAAGATCCCATGTTTTTTTCTTATCTAAGGAATCCATTTCTTTGTCCATAACCCTTTTCCACTTTTTGTTATTTGCATCATTGATTGCTTCTTGATAACAAGAAGGTTCCCCATCTTTAGTAATCAATGCAATAGATGAAGCATAATATTCATACTTTTTGGATGTTTTTCTTTCCCTTGTAGACCTTCTTAGAGTGACTGGTTGTTGAGCTGGTTCTGGAACTTCAACAGTTTCATTTGCATCTTCTTCACCTTTTCCTTCGGAAGTCTCTCCTTCCTTTTGACTTTCTGAAAAAGGTTTAGCTTCCAACTGAATTTGCTGATTTGGCACCTATTCTTGTTCAACTTTTTCAAAATTTGATTTTAGAAGAGAAAATTCATTAAATGTTACATCTCTACTAATGAATATCTTCCCTGAATAAGGATCCCACAACCTGTATCCTTTCACCGCATAGTCATACCCAACAAAGACATAACATTTTTATTTTGGGTCTAACTTTGAACATTGATTCTTTAGAATAAGAGCATAGGCATCACAACAAAAAATCCTTAAATGTGAATAATCACAAGACTGACCTAACCAAACTTCTTCAGGGATTTTACAATTAATGACAATTGAAGGTGATCTGTTAACTAAATAACAAGCAGTAGATATTTCTTCTGCCCACAACTCCTTTTGTAGGTTAACATTGTTGATCATGCTTCTGGCTCTTTCCATAAGAGTCTGATTCATATGTTTAGCAACTCCATTTTGCTGAGGAGTATAAACAACAGTTTTATGTCTAACAATCCCTTCATCCTTACAATATTGTTCAAATTCTAGGGAAGTAAATTCACCACCATTGTGAGTTCTTAAACATTTAATTCATTTGTTTGCTTTCTTTTGCACCATAATTTTAAATTGTTTGAAGACATTAAATACAACATCTTTCTTTTTCAACATATATAACCAGACATTCCGGGAGAAATCATCAATAAATGTTAAGAAGTATAATGCACCTCCATAAGATATAGTAGAAGATGGTCCTCAAAGATTGGAATGGATATTGCCCGAAATTTCTTTACTATTATGACTTCCATTTTTAATTTTTTTTTACATTGTTTACCATATACACAATGTTTACAAGAATGCAACCTCAAAGATTTCAAATTAGGAAGTAACTTGCGATTCATCAATACTTAAAGATCCTTCTCGCTCATGTGACCCAACTCCTTCTCGCTCATGTGACCCAACTACTAATGCCATAGGTGAGTACCTTCTTTTGCCTTCTCTAATATAGTCATTGTCTCATTGACCTAAGTACTTACTTTAAGTTTGTAAAGATTTCTGATCTTTTTTTCCTTCATAACAACTAGGGCGCCTTTTGAAGCTTTTAGCACTCCATTCTGACCTGTAAACTTGTAACTATTTGAGTCCAACACTCCCAAAGAAATCAAAAGTTTCCTCAATTCAGGTACATGTCTAACATTAGTTAATGTTCTAACTGTATCATCATACATTTTAATTTTGATATTTCCCATCCCAATAGTTTGACAAGATACAATATTTCTCATAAACACATAACTGCCATGGCTTTCAGTGCAAAGGTTTCAATGTTGGACTTCCTTCATACTTCTTCAGATAACGGAGCTCCCACATCTGTATCAAATTCCAAAGATTCAGTTGTGCTAAAACTGATAGAAGTTGTGAAGTGGTCCCATGACTTGGGCAAAGAACACAATAAAGTGATAGCTTTGTCTTCTTTCTAAAATTTAACTTCCATATATGATAATTGGCAAATAAGTGTATTAAAAACATTTAAATGTTCTACAATTTTTTTACCCTCCTTCATCCAAAGATTGTACAATTTCCTTTTCAAATAAATTATATTTGTTAAAGATATGGTCATATACAACGTTTCGAGTTTTCCCCATAAACCTGATGTCGAGGTTTCTTCAATAATGTTGAAGAGAACTTCATCTGTTAGGCACAATCTGATGGTACTGAGAGCTCAGTCATCCAAGTCCCCCCAATCCAAATATGTCATGCCAATCGGTTTCTTCTTCACCCCATCTAATACTTTAATCAACCCTTGTTGCACCAACAAATCTCTAACTTTCAGCTTCCACAATGTGAAATTGTTGTTGACAGTGAATTTCTCAACCTCAAATTTAGCATTCATCATTTTTTCCATTTCTTCCTACAAATCCTTCTCTTAGGGTTTAAAAAAAAAATTGGTTTCTCTTCTTTCACTAGGGTTTCTTAAAAAAAAAAAATTGGTTTCCATGATTTTTTTTAATTTCAGAAAACTTCCAAAAACACTTCAAAGAAATCCTCCATTCTTTTTTGTTACTGTTTAAGGAATCAACAACCACCCAAAAAAGATTATCTACTAAAAAAAAGTCGGCTTTTATTTCAATCCTTGAGACAAGCAGTTCAATTGTCATTCAATGTGCAGGAAGTGTTGTTTATTTCTCAGACAACAGCTTAGCTACAATGGTCGCGGCTCTTAATTTATTGACCTCTCCTTTTGTGGCTCGACCTCCAAAAATGCACAATAGCGGCTTCTGATAAGTCGTTGGCGGCTCTTGACTAGCAAACTCACATTCATAGTGGTATTTTTCTTCTATCTTCGGCCTCTACTCATACAGGCAAAGTTTCTTCAACTAGTTGTGGGCAAACAAGCAACGTTCCTTTTTCACTAGTGGCAACAGGAGTCATTGGTTTTGAGGCCCCACAAACTCTTTCACAGCTAAAAAAAATTCACTCTCTGTCTATGTTTTCCTTGATTCCCTTCCTTCCAATTACGACGACTTGGAGGCAGCTTGACCAAATTCCTGTTGACTTCATACAACGACTATAGTGTCTCTACGTTTGACAGGATTCCATTCCTCTCTCCACTGCATGAATTTACTCTCTCTGCAATGATGATAACAACTTCTTTCCCTCCCTTTCGACTTCAACCAAGGGCGGACAATACTTCAACAGATAGTGGTTCTCATAGAACACGACTCCACAGAGCAGCAACAGATCACGATTCTCCACAACAATTTGGTGGCTGCGGTTTTTCTTTAGGTGGCAGAGGTCTACAAGAAAGCAACCTTCAACAGCTGTAGGTTGGCTTCTATACCGTCCTCACCACATCATCAAAGCTCTGATAACACTTGATGGTTGTTAAAGACATTAAACATAAAAAAATATATACAGGGAAAAAACTGAATGGGAAAGTCAATCTAATACACAACAAAAACACACAAAAGTTACATGGTAAAACCTTGCGAGTGTGTCAAGGAAACCTCCACAAGGCAAGGGATTGGAAACTTGTTAATCAAAGATATTCTCCATGATACAAGCATCTAGTGCAATCACCATTTAATATGATTCTTCCACAGGGCAAGAGATTGGAAACTTATTAATCAAAAATGATTCTCCATGATACAAGCATCTCAGGAAATTGCCATTTAATATGCTCTATCCATTACATAACTCTTTTTCATTATAAAACTAACTGATAGTAAAAAATAAGATTTACCAACAATTTCATCATTTACATTACATTGTTGTCACTTTTCAACATTGATTTGCAATTTTCTGTTAAAAACTCTATTTTGTTTTCTTTTCACATTTCAAAATTTAGCTCGCGTATGCAAAAAGCCTACCCATAAATGGCAACAACCTTGGAAATTTTGTCATACTTTTTACTGTATTGTAAATATAAATAATAAAAAAATTAGCTCAGCATGTAAAAAGCCTACCCATCAAATGGCAACAACCTTGGAAATTTTGTCAAATTTTTTTGACTGTATTATAAATATAAATAATAAAAATGTTTTTACGGTATTTATAAATATAAATAATAAAAATGAAAAATATAGCAGCCCTCAAATTTTGATTTTCAAACCTATAAATTAGCTCCCTTATCTTAGATTCAGGTCCACATAGCAAAACCACACAAAAGGTACATGGTAAAAATTTCAAACTTATGAATTAGCTCTTTTATCTTAGATTCAGGTCCACATAGCAAAAACACACCAAAGGTGGTAAAACCTTG
Source organism: Pinus taeda (assembly GCA_000404065.3). Lineage (NCBI taxonomy): Eukaryota > Viridiplantae > Streptophyta > Pinopsida > Pinales > Pinaceae > Pinus > Pinus taeda. The sequence goes on from APFE030083713.1 coordinate 19,512, forward strand.
ATAGCACACTAAAGGTACGTGGTAAAACCTTGACATTGTGTCAAAGAAACCTCCACAACCCAAGGGATTGGAAATTTATTAATCAAAGATAATTCTCCATGATACAAGCATGTCAGACAATCACCAATTAATATGAGCACATAAATCTGCAATCACCAATTAATATGGGCACATAACTCCTTCTTGTTATAAAACTAACTGATAGTAAAAAAAAAAATAAGATTTACCCACAATTACATCATTTTCATTACATTGTTGTCATTTTTCAAAATTGATTTGCAATTTTCTGTTAAAAAAATCTATTTGGTTTTCTTTTAACCTTTCAAAATTTAGGTCAGATATACAAAAAACCTACCTGTAAATGGCAACAGCCTTGGATTATTTTGTCATATTTTTTTACTGTATTATAAATATAAATAATAAAAATTAAAAATCTAAAAGTGTTGAAATTTTGATTTTCAATCTTATAAATGAGCTCTTTTATGTTAGATTCAGGTCCATGTGGGATGGAGACCAAAGCAACATAGGTAAAAGGTAACACAATCAAAGGAAGGTAAATAATCAATATAAACAGGTAACAAGTAAGCACCTGAATTTTTTTCCATTGAAATACAAAATTCATGCCAAAACTGGTAAATGTAAATAATTGATATAAACAGGTAAACAACTATTTTTTTTCCATTGAAATACATAATTTATGGGAAAAATTGTAAACATTATTTAGAAAAAAAAGATTGATATTCAGTTCATAGTCCTACAAATAAGAAGAGATCCTTGTTAAACATAATATACTGTATGCTTTGTATCCTTAATTTTCTTGTTTTCTTAATGGTTTATGCTATTTCAAGTAAAATATTCAAATAACAGGAGGTAACATAGTATCATGTATACTTCGTACCCTTAAAATTTTTGTTTTCTTAATCCGAATTCATGTTACTGTGCAAGAGATAAATATTCCTATATTATTTTGCGTCATTTTTCTGTATTGAGTTGGGGAAAAGGGTTTTGTATTGATTCATTTTTAAAGGGACTTCCTATTCCTACAGCACTCAAGTGCATGCTTAATGATTCTAAGAGTATATATTTTAAAGTTTTTAAAAGAATATGTAAACAAATATTGATTTCCTTCCCCTTTTTTTTGGGGGTTTAATCATACATGATTTCTTGGCTTATCTACACTTCTGAACATCGATTTTCATATATTCATATACACATTATGGCAGCCACTGGATAGAAACCATGAAGATGGAAGGGTAGATGAGGGCAGATTTCACCTGTGAAGGGAGTTTTTATTTCTTTGTCTCCTCTCCCTCTGGCTTTAGAGGGAGTGAGGCTGTGGCTTTCAAGGTGGTGGGGAGTGAAAATAGCCATGTTGCAGAGCATCTATTGAATTGATCTGCATTGACTGCATTCATCATTTCTGGTGTTAGCCAGAGGGAGTGAGGGGGCTGTCAAGATGGTGGGGAGTAAAAGTAGCCATGTTGCAGAGAATCTATTGAATTGATCTGCAATGTGCATTGACTGTATTCATTTCTAGTGTCAATTAATCAGATTTGCGTTGACTGTATTCATTTCTAGTATCAGTTAATGAGATAATGATAAGATGATTGGCAGTGTACGGCACTTCCTTGCAACAAGAATAGGCTGGTGTGGTGAGGCTGCGGCCAGACAGGGCGTGAACTTAGTGAAGCAAAGGTTGTGGCCATGCAGGGTGTGAATGTAGTGAAGCAGTGAACTGCAGGCCGACAATGAGTGGCGTGGGTTTTTAAACTGCACCATTTTTCAGTGATTGCCATAGCTATTATTTAATGT